>JAZGTK010020390.1:0-11013 GCA_036877625.1 Ambastaia sidthimunki
CAGTCAGAAAGTATCGTAAAGCACTCACCGTGGTCGTCATTTGGAGCAGTATGTAGGTTTATTGTAAACATTTTGTCTTGTGTCGTCACTGCTGTAGGTGGTCCGGCAGAGCTCTGCACAGGAGACTAGAAGGTATTTTGGGCGGTCTTAATTTGCTTAATCTTTGCTCACTGGTAATCTCACCAACCAGGGACAGCATTACACACACGGCACAGCCCTGAACTGAACGTTATCTACCTGTTGATTTATTATAGCTAGCAGAAGTCTCAATTTTAGCACCGTAACACTGGCCCAACTCTATTTGTGATTCAGTCCCGGGTGACTGCTGGAGCTATGTTATATAACATCAGAAAATAAAGGACCGGGCCCACATGACCATCTAACAAAGAGATGTTACTCTCTTTAAATAATTCTGTCTGGTAACAGAGACCCAAGTAAACGAATTGTTAATTTTAGGTAATGTTGTAGAAGACTATATGGATTAAACATCATCCCTTTTTATCATAAACTTTCATATTTGCAAGAAATGTTGCCATTTGTGTTTAGGAAATCTAAGAGAAATTGTTTAAATATTTCAATAATATCAGTAAATAAATTTGTGTTAAGTTTCAAGGTTACTGCTAAACTTTATTTTTCAGGTTTTGTTCACACTAAAAACTGTCAAATATTATAGAAGGTGAATGTGTCTTTAAGGTGCACTTTTAAATCTCAGTTTGATTAAATATACTTAGTTTCATCAGCAACAAAATAATGTGTATGTAGAAACACTCTGTTCTGAATGCTTTAGACAAAGGCAAACCGAGTGATATTGCAATGCCATTGTGATTATCTTCAAATATGTCCATCACGAAATAAAATAATGCAAAGTCAGACATAATGGAAAATGAGTTTCTGTTTTACACAGACTGACATATAGATGCTTTATTGATCTAATTGTATCACGTTGCATACATACTGTACGTTTATGTATATATGTGTGTGCGTGTGCGTGCGTACGTGCGTGTGTGTGTGTGTGTGTGTACATCTATATAATAGGCACACATGACATATGTCATCAAGTGACTTGACTCAAGTGACACAATCATACTTCATTTAACAGCCTTTAATCTCAATAGTTTCCAGCAGCGACTCTCTTATTGTTTAATCGCTGTGGAATCTTCTCTCGGTCCTGCAGCCACATGTAACTCACGCTGTGGCTGAACTCTGAGACATCTGTCCGGAATGCCCGTCTCTATATTTAACCCTTTGCAGCGGTCCAGGCGCCGGCCTCAGATCCCCGAGCACGCTCCTGCTGGGAAACTATCCAAGACATGTTTGGGATAAACAGAGGATTTGTTTGATATGTCTGTGCTGGAGCCTGAAACATGGACACACAAATACACATGCATGGATGACACGAATGTCCTTTGCTTTCTGTCATACATTTGCTATTTGTCTCTTTTTGATTTTTAAACACACACCCAGGAGCTGGCTGTGAACTGACACGGGCGATTGAATTTGCGAGCAAAACTTTATATCAACACAGATGAAATATGGGAGGGAGAGTTCCGTTTTTTTTCCAAGTTTTTGAGGGAGGAAACGGAGGTTCCTGACAGGCCCTGGATCCCTGCTGCTCTGGGTCTTGACTTGCTTTTCCACTCAAATTGTCGACAGGTCTGATCCGCTGTCTTAAACCAGGCCAACACACGAATCTGTCAGGGTCAGATTCACTCCTCTGTGTCCCACACACACACACACACACACATTTTGATAGTCAAACAGAGCACAACTGTTAAAACTGAAATTAGCACACACACTAGTAACTGCAGAAAATGGACTGAGTTAAGGCTGGTTCATGGTAACTTGCGTTCATTGCATCTTAATTCCGATTGCAGTTAATAACAACAATTTGGCAACTCCAGAAGCGTTGACATACAAACTCAGAAAAAAGCTAACTTCTAACTTAA
This sequence comes from Ambastaia sidthimunki, assembly GCA_036877625.1. Classification (NCBI taxonomy): domain Eukaryota; kingdom Metazoa; phylum Chordata; class Actinopteri; order Cypriniformes; family Botiidae; genus Ambastaia; species Ambastaia sidthimunki. The sequence goes on from JAZGTK010020390.1 coordinate 1,947, forward strand.
CACCCTTTTTAAGTGAGTTTTTAAAGCACAGGAGTGCCCCCTGATGGCAACGTTTGAGATGTTTTGCTATATGTTTAGATACATTTGTGATGTGAAATGGATTGTAGGTCAGTATGTTCAGTTTACAAAAATACCGTATTATTCTTTTGGTCCATAATATAAGAGTACAAAAACACCCAGTACTTAGTCTTAGAAGGTGCCAGATGCTTAACGTTTTTTGTTAATCATTTAAAATGTTATTCTTGGTTTGTGTTAGTAGGAAATGTTACTATAATGTTTTCAAGCGCTGTTTACAATTAGCTGTAATAATCATATTACAGACAGTGTAGATCCATAAGGACTGTGGCAACATTTCCAAGAGATATTTTTATGTCCAAATAATATCTTGCTTATTTTGTTGTTAAAGTTATTTTGCATCTTAAAAGCATCTAATGCTGAGTAAATAGGTGCCAGTACTGTATATTTGTGTGTTAATCAATATAACCTAATATTAAAAAACTATTTCAACCATTCAGTTGAAATGTCTTGTCATTATATACAGTAGTTGACTCTTACTCACTTCCAGTATGTTTTATTGTGTTCATTTACCAAACAGCTGTTTCACAAATGTGATGATAGAATTCACAAATATGATCCTAATTTAAGGCTAATATTTAGCAAATATTACCACGATTACAAAACGCTTTAAAGCCATTAGTCTTTTCCTTTGGCCTTCAAACATAGATGTGGTGTTACAGTAAGAGTCTCATTCAGCAGTTATGTGGAAAACTGAAGTGTGTTTTTACACTCGTCTGTTCGTTCCTGTTCTTCTCAGGTGCAAATGTGGAACTTGTAGAATAAACAGGAACATGGATGTGAACTTTGAGTCACACACGTATCACAGACACACTAACACACAGGAACAGACAGTCAAAGGTGTGTGACCTGTATCAAGACGGCCTTTATTTAGTGATTTTGATGTATTTTTATTTCGGAGGAAATCCTGCTGTCTTTTCCAGACGAGTGGAAGTGCTGTGAATTTCAGAGAGCTACTGTTTCCTGACCGAGGGAGCAAATTCCCAGAGAATCTTACTCGGAGTCTGGAAACAGTGTGTGTGTATGTGAAGAACTAACATATACTCTCTGAAGCCTCCTGATTCTACGATTTGCATAAAGAAATAAAAAATTATCTCTTAAAAACATGTTTGGGGGGTATTTCAGGAAAAATAAATTGGTTTATGTATAAAGAAAATGACAAATTTATTTAGAGTTATTAAATGTCTTGTGTTGAGAAATTTACGTTATTTATGCATTTGGCCGACACAATTTCCAAAGTGCTATACTTAAGCTTTATTATCTGTAGGTGTGTTGTTGGGAATCGAACCCACAACCTTTGCAGTGCTAAAACCAATTAAGCTACAGAAACACTGTAACAGTTAAATACAAACTTCCATTGATATAATGCTGTTGTACTACAGAATTTTATCTGTAAGTCTGTATATGAATATATTTTCTTAGCATTGTTAATACAGTGATGTTTGCTGTTATAGAGTAAAAAAGTACTGTAGTTTTAAAGTTTTCTCATTAGGCTAATTATTTTTAATTTCTTTGAATTTGTGGTGAAATAGGAGCCAAGTTCCTGTCAGATTGCAAGAGATTAACCAGAACAGTGTTTATCTTCTATTGTTACGTTACAAACAGAAAAAAAACTCCAAATGTTTGACAGGTTTCCAGTGAGATCAGATTAAATAATTTTCCTTTATTTCCGTTCAGTCAGCTAAAGGAAAACCATTGAAATGCAGTTCGGTACATTAGGAAACTTCACTGGAGCGTGAGGAGTTTGTATGTGTAGGATATATTTACACTCCTAAGGGTCAAATCGGCGAAAAATAGCACATTGTGTCATGACGTGAAGCTACTATCTAGTGTGAATCTATTTTTAGTAGCAGTACAACTGGACTGGGTTTGGGAAAGCCGTGCCTATGAAAATGATAAGGCCAGGGAGGAGACGCATATTCCAAGGATTATAAAATCCCGTCGCGCAGACACACACACATAACGGCACATTCCTTGTCAGACAGGAGACGCTCCATGAATCCCAGCTGCTTCTGATAGACTCAAAGCTGCGGTGAAAGTCACAGCAAAACGCACAAGCGTTCTTTAGAGGTTTGGCTTTAATTGGGGCTTCTTTCAGTCGCATTTGTGTAGCCTGTCAGCTTTATAAAACACACGCTTCAGACATGAATTTGTTGTTTGATGCTAACAACAAACTATACAGATATGTAGAGTGTGTGTGTGTGTGTGTGTGTGTGAATATGTCACAGTTGTATATTTCCGTCAGCCGTTCAAACAGAGGACGTAGGGTCAGTGTCGTGACCCGCGCTAAAGATCGTCTTCCTCTCAAACATGTAACTTTATTTATAAAAGCTAAATACACACAAATGTGCCCCCCCATCGCACCAGTGGGAGAAAAATCACAGCTAATATCTTTTACATTTTTTTTCTTTAGACACCAGTTAGACTCAATTGTGATACATTTTTAGCGGAAAAATGTGTGTGTTGTGTGTGCGTGTGTTGTTGTCAAGAAAAAAAGTCTCTACTTTAAAAGAGATTTTAAAATCTCCACAATGGCTGAGATTTATCAGTATTTCAAAGTCTACTTTAATTTTATAGGCTCTTATTTCAAGTGAACTTATTTTCTCTTTTTGTCATTTTTATATCTCTTTTAGAACAAACATCTAAGACAGAGTTGAGAAATCTCCAGTACGGCTCCTGAGCTATAAAAAAAACTGACCATACGTTTTTCCACTGGCCAGTCATGCTAAAACAGATGCTGCTGGTTTTGTGTCACGGTGCACAATGTCCTCACAGTTTTTATTTTCAGACTTGTTTGCATAGAGTTAGTTTGTTAGCTCACACTATTGCTAACCTAATAATGGTCTTTATTAAATAAGGGACGGAAGATTATGATCATATTTAAGTCATCGGAGCCAACAGAGCTTCTTAAAGAGGAAGCCGTGTTTTCACACACACACAATAGGAGGTGGAGGGCGACAGTTTACAATGCAGAGATTAGCTGTAACCTCTCGAGAAGGTTGAGGTGGTTTGTCCAATGAGACTTTAAACTCTAAAGAAGTAACAACAAATACAATGTTATACTTTTATTTTCCAAAAATGCAAAAAGTACAAAATTATACAGAAAATCACTCCATAAGGGTATTACTGTACATTTTACTTTATGGTAACAGTATTTACAGTGCTTCTTAATGTTTGTAATGAACTTCATGTTTTTATTTGACAGTGTTGCATGAATATATAATCAACATGAATGTTTCACCCTGTTTGCATGTATTAAGAAAAGTAATAAGGTACATTTTGATTTCATGATGTCTTTAAGCTAAAGACAGAAACATAATATTTTAAGGCCTCTGATATTTCAGGAAAAAAGATCCATGAGTTTTGGGGTTGTGTTGGCTTACACATTTCATAGATAGAGTTAAATCAGCTACCACGACCACACGAGTGACTCAGATATCATCAGAACAAACATACGACCTGTTCAAGAATTACTGTAGCCACAGTAATACACTGCAGTGCTGGCATCCGACAGTACAGTGGAGATTAAGTCGGACCCCTGCAAGGGTGCGTGAGGAACCCCGTATGAGAGGTATTGCTCAAACTCATTTCTGTCCACTTCATCCACCATCTCACTGTGACCTTCGCTCTGTGTCTGCGCAGGAACCTGCGAGTGCGGATCAGCCGGAGCATGTGGATGCGTGCGACCAGCGACAGGAAGTGACAATTCCTCGTAGGAACGCTTCAGTTGAGAGTTGGCACTATAAAAGATGCCCAAAGCCGACGGGCAGCTCAGGTAAGGAGGGGGCGTGGTTTGGTGAGAAGGGGGGGAAAGACTTCTGTTGAACAGAGCGTGGGACATCGGATGGCCGAGGGTGACCGAGTTAGACTGAGCGCTGGTATTCTGAGCCGTCTGTAGGTTGCTAACGTTACTCAGTTGCTGTGGGTGTGTGTTGTTGATCTGACCGAGTTGTGTGTTGCCAACAGCGTGTGAGCTTCCGTGAGGATTTGGGTTGACATGCGTGTTGAGGCTGGAGTGAGGGGTGCTGTGACAGCGAGCGTTCACGTGCGAGTGCGTGTTGACGAGCGATTGCGTGTTAGCATGAGCATGTGTGTTGGTGAGGGTTTGTTCCGGGATGGAGAACTCCTGATGGTAGCTGTACGCTGGCTGATGGGGGTGTTCCTCCTGCAGATGGGAGAAAAACTCAGAAGCCCCCGCATCCATAGGTGAGGGGTCAGGTGTAGGTAAGCTGTAGGGCTCAAACAAAGATTGAGGCTCGCAGTATGAAGGCAGTCCAGCTTGTGGAAGTCCTGAATAACCTACAGCCATACCTTCCATGCACAGAGGGGTTTGGGCATCCACCCCAGGCAACAAGAAACCGGAGTCCAGTCGTTTGTTTCTTTTCACCTGTTTGCGACGACGGGGGCGATACTTGTAGTTTGGGTGGTCCTGCATGTGTTTCACACGCAAGCGTTCCGCTTCCTCTACGAATGGCCGTTTGTCCACCATTGGTAAAGCTTTCCATGACTTACCTAGAAATCATAAGACAGTAAGTCAGTTATCATAAGTCAGTAATCAATAATACATTGTGATCTGCATTAAGAAGTCAGACCAGTATCATCTCTCAGAGTGTTTAATGTTTTACCAACTTTATACAACTTTAACCAAATTTCTGTCTGAACACAGTAAAAAAGTAATTCGCTCTAAAAAGTGTCTAATAATCAATACAAAATGCTAACCATATCTTAAAGCAATAATAAATGTGAAATAAAAAACATACATTTTGTTGGGAAAAATGTTCTTAAAATCAAATAGAATAAAAATTGTATGAACTTCAAATAAAATGAATCAAAACAAATCAATGTGGTAAAATAACACTGCATAAATGTTGACCTGTAATATCACCAGTTACTCATTATAATGAAACTATAGATTACATTAAAAATGCAGATTAAAAAGTGTACACTGTGTGGTTTATTAACATAACTTACTAAGTTAATTTAACTTTAGCATTTGTATTACAACATAAGCACCTAATGACAAAAACCTGTAATTAAAAGCAAAACTTTGTTTGTTTTAATTGTAACGTTTATAAAATGTTGGGGTGTATTGCATCAGTGGAATTGTTTTGTTTCCCCACAGACCTCTCACTGTGCACGTGCACCGCATGACATTTATATGACATTATCTGTTAAGTGATTCTAATTTGATATCACCTCTCCCGGGGCGATGACGCCTCGCGCATGTTATGCCGAGTGCGCATAAACTTTCTCCTAAACTTTCTCATGAAGTCATTTTATAATTGACAGCATTTCTTCTTTTGACGTCCACATTAGATCAATTCACATCAACCCAAAATTGCACCAGGAGTTTCAACACTGCATTTAGGAATCAATCAGTAATAAAGTTCAGTGACCCAAAAATAATTCGTGTCATTCGAATCATTTATTTAATAACTTTAAAGCTTTTGGCTTAATGAATCTCCTTGCATACAGGTTGCGCCATTAAAATCGCGTTATAACCACCGTGAAAGCAAGCAAAACAATTGTGGATTAATAATTCAGAGGTTATTTTACTCACCAAGCATTTTACTGAGCTCGGCGTTGTGGAGGTCGGGGTTCTGCTGCGCGAGTCTCTTGCGCTCGTCTTTGGCCCAAACCATAAACGCGTTCATGGGTCTGCGGATGCGCGGCTCGCTCTTTCCGCGCCCCGGACCGGCAGCAGAACACGCCTCGCTCTTGGTTTTGGGGTCAGCAAGCGGACTGAGCGGGTCCGCCCAAGCGCACTGCCTCGTGCCGGGCATCATGACTGATCTGGAGCCGCGGGTCTGGCTCGGGTCGTCACTGGCGTAGCCCGCATCGGGACTGCTCATCTCCCACGCGCAGCTGGCGCGTATCCTCGGTGATCGCCAAGTCCGATGTGGCCTCTGGGTTTCCAGAGAAACTTTTTCCGATGATGTCTCTTTTGCTGAGCGCATGCAGTAAATATAACAGCCAGGTCAGAATTGCACTGCGAGTCTCCAGACGGCTTTAAACGCAGCGGTGACCAATCGCCGCACGGGTGGGCGGGCCGCGACGGGAAAGGTGTGAACGGACCCTCAGAGCGCATCGCCCCCCGGGACTCCGTGTGTGTCCTTTTGCGTTCCTCGGGGCAAGAGTTGAAACGAAGTCGAAGTTATACAATGACTTTTCAGGGGGTCCTTTTGAGAAATGTTTTATGAAGAACATTTTCACCAACCTGAATTGTCTTTTAGTGCTTAAATTTGTCTTTTAAGCGTTTTATGTTCCTGCAGCTCAACTGGTAGACCATTGCATTAGCAGTGCAAAGGTTTTGGGGTTCGATCCCAGGGAACACACGTACTGATAAAATGTATACTTTGAATACACCGTTTGCCAAGTGAATAAATGTAAGTTAACACAACATGCCTTCAAGTCATTTGTCTAAAAACAAACGTTTAAAGATGTATGTATGTGACATGTAACTCTATAATAAAGTCATTTATAGTAACATTACATGTTATGTTTTGGTCGATGGAGAGGCTTATAAAAAAGCGCACGAGCGGCGTACTGTTGCCATGGTGACCTCCTCAAGCCCAAGCGAGTTCCGTGCGTTTAATTATCACCGGATAAAAATACACTATCTGTGAACTTTTATTTATCCTTTATAAAGCTTAACAAACGACGACACCTTTCCTGCGTAAATACTCTCCGTAGAAGGCAGCAAACAGGTACTATCTCCGATTACAGTAATACTTAAACTACTTTGAAATTAATAAATCCCCACGCACAAAAACTTTTAGTTAGGATAAAAGTCTGTGCGTTTAAAATAAAAGCTATGCAATGCGTGTTTGTACTGTGATTGCATTGTGATTTTATCCTTTATTCAGCAATGACGTTTGTTATTGAACGACGTTGATGCACAAAAAACTTTCACCAAAAAGAAAAAAAAAACTTTAAGCTTAATACTAGCAACACAGGACAGATAAATGCATCGCTTTCTTAAGGATTAATAGATATGACAGGATTTGCAAACAGTAGACGCGAAGGATTGACGCGCGTTGATAATGGCGCCCCGAGTGCGCGCGAGGAGAGAGGTGTGAGGATAACGTTGCTCTGCATACAGTATAACACTTGCATTTTCTCATAGACATACATGACTGTTGTGTTTATACTATTTTGCATTGACCTTCGTAACAATAGCTTTAAAGTTTGTGTTTGTTGGACTATGAGCATTTAAGTGATCTTTGTCATATTGAGACATTATATAATGAGGATAATAAAACACATACGACTTTAAATACATGACATGTATTACTTGCTGGAAGATATTTTTTATGTACATTGAGATTCATACATGTTACGGTGTTTTTATCATGGTTAGGGACATCTTTCCCATGGTAAAATCAATATAGTTGTTTATTGCTTTAATAAACACTGTGTATTTAGCAGCATGTAAAATTGTTTGGAGAACTGAGGGGCCCTCATCTGCTCGTGTGCCGTGTTACAGAATCAATTGGGAACTAAAATAAAACCACATCCTATTTTCTGCTGATCTTAATTATAATTTTGACCCTGTCTGTCTGTTTCAGTAAGTGCAGCGGGACGATTGTATCAAAATGACATTGTCTTTTTCTTCATCCATGTTCTGTAAAAGAGCAGCATAAGTTTGTAAAGAGAAAATTAAGACTTGGTTACCTTACCATCAACTCACCCATCATACACACACACACACACACACACACCACCCTGCATGTATTGTCCCTGCGTTCTGGCACAGAGGTAGTGCCCTCCATACTGGCACTGTAATGCTGTCATCATCTATTTTACTACTAAAAGAACCTACGGACCAATTGCGTGTTTGTGTGTGTGTGAGTGCAGAGTGCGAACACATATACGGCTTCCGTGTGAGTCATGTAAAGTCCCCCGGCACTCAGGAGCCAATGCTATTGTGTAATTCCCCAGAAAGGCTCGCCTGGCGACAGTATGTGTGTATGTTCACGAGTGTGTGTGTATCTGTCTGTGTGGGAGAGGGTGTGTGTGTCTGAAGTCGGACAGTGTGTGCTGCTACGCCAAGGACAGGAAGCAGTTTGTGGGGGACAGGAAATGCAAGCCGAAGCAGTAGCCAAGATAAGAGCGAGAGACCTCTCCCACACACACACACACACACACCTCACCCCATCCCAGACTCCCCCAGGCCTGACTGGTGCCTCACATACATGTTAACACCCTGCAAAAGTTACAAACGCCTAAACTGACCTTATAAGTACAATCAGAGAAGTATCTCTCACACATGACAAATATTTATAAACCTTTTGTTCTGCCCACAGTGTAAAATTCTCTCCTGATCTGAGACTTGACCTTTGAGTTTTGATGACCTTGACTCTGACAAGAAATATGTAGTTATTCATTTTATTTCTTTGTTTAAAAGCTACATTTAAAACTACAAGACAACTTGAGCCTTATTTTCGGATTATTTGCTCATATAAACTAGATCTTTAAGTCTTTAATACTGTAATGTACACTATTGTGTCATATATTGTTGTACTGATAGCTGTTGTTGGCTGAATGCGTTTTGGCATTTGTGAAATGCAACTGTGCTGATAATTGCCTGTAGTCATGATTTGAATGTTCTTTTACGTTTTAGCTACGTTTACAACAAGTTTTTTAAAGATTCACAACATAGGTTAAAATTTCAAATGTGTTTGCATGATGCCAGTATGACAATGTTAGGTGTGCGTGTACATGATGTAGATTTTGTATTTGTATTTGTGTTTGTTAATTCGTACATTTAAATGTATTTATTTAGAAGACGCTTTTATTTAAAGCAACTTACAAATGAGAGACCATTTCATCATAAGCCCAAACAAGGTCTACAAGTGATGTTAATGTTCATTGGGTCAGATTGTGTCCATGTGTAGTGTCTTCATAAAATATTATGACACTTAAGAAGCTTTTTATAGATAAATAAAATATATATAATATATAAAATATATAATAAAATATCAAAGCAAGT
>JAZGTK010020391.1:0-11011 GCA_036877625.1 Ambastaia sidthimunki
TTTTTGCATAGATGCACATATGTGAAGTACAGGTTTAAAAGGAAACACTTTGCACTGCAAATATGATTATGCAAGTATGATTTGATCTGTTACATTCGTGTATTATGGTAGAAGCAGAGTTGTTTTGTAAACTGAAAATGTATTTTTATTCAGCCCTGTTTTGCTATTGTCTTAATGCATTTGCAAAAAAAATGCTCCTGCTCTTAAACTGATGTCTTCTGTAAGTGAGATTAGTTTGTCATCACCTGACACGAGTAACAAGCGTCGGGTTTATAGAAATGCCTAGTTAATACAGTCGACAGCACAAACACTGCAAACTGCGTTTGATCTTAAATAGTATTTAGATGTATTATTAATGTTATTATTTTTAGTACAAATCAGAAATGTTATTTTCCCGGAAGAAGGAGGAGTTTCGTATTCATAGGTAACACACCTGTGTTAAAGGCTTGCGGAAGCTCTGCGTTGTTGTTTCAGACTGTTGATGATCAGCTAACAACAAGGATTTGCCCAAAAGGTAATGCGTTTATAAGTTAACTAGTTAATGCACCGTAAACGACTGTGTTTTAAATAGAGAATCAATACGTGGTTTTCTGAAGCGTAGTTGTCAGTGCATCTGATGGAGTTTATTAATCATTGACTTTTGCCTCACAGCATCTTTTTAAGCGACGATTATTGGTTTTAAACAGGACATGAATGTTGAGTGTTTAAAACGCATAAAACTAGGTCATTTTATTTACTGCAATTTACTTTCAGTATATTTACATATTTGTTTAATGTATTGAAAAATGTTTGGTTTTTAACAGAAGAAACTAACATCATTTGCAATAGGTCTACTGTATGAATGATAAATCATTTGTCTCTGTAAATATCTTAGACTATTGTTATTTTTTAATTACCCACTAATAATGCAATAGAAAGCCAGCGGGTAACTTTGCCCTTTTATTGTTGACACCCATCACATCATACAATGGCAGCGATACACTTGGGAGCTGCTCCATGCCTCTACAGGACCCACCCTATCTCACTCATCGTTTTCCAGTGGGGGTGGAGATATCTGCTTGGGGGCATGATCAGACTTAAATCCCTACATACCAGAAGAGCAGGTTGATTGCGGAAGTCTTAAGATGTTGTGTTTGGATGTGAAGAGAATGTTCTAGACAGACAGGAACTGCCTTTGTTTCACTAAATGACTTAATAATCAAAAGTATTAATTTTAAGGAACAAAGAATATCACCCTCTTCCTCTATTTTGCTCTTACTTCCAAAATGAGAGACTGTTCCCTGGTTAATTGCACGCACTGAGTGGCTGTTGTGTTGACAGTAGTTTGTTTTGTCCACTAGCAGCATCATGGTGTACCATCCTGAGTTTGAAAAGGCAGGAAAGCAGGCAGGTCTGCAGGTCTGGAGGATTGAAAATATGGATTTGGTTCCTGTGCCTCAGAATCTGCATGGAGGGTTCTACACAGGTGACACTTACCTTGTTCTGAACACCATCAAGCAAAACTCTGGGAGTCTACAGTACGACCTTCACTTTTGGATAGGTGAGGCTGTAGTGTGTAATGTTAATTATTGTCACAAGTTGTCCTGTGTGGGGACTAAATGGTGTGGATGGTATCTCCAGGTGATGCATGCACCATAGATGAGAGTGGGGCGGCTGCCATCTTCACCGTCCAAATGGATGATTTTCTTGGTGGGAAACCTATTCAGTACAGAGAAGTCCAGGGATATGAGTCAAAAACCTTTGTAGGTTACTTCAAATCAGGCCTCAAATACATGGTGAGTAGACGTGATTTACCATGTTTTGATAAGCATAAAATATATTTGGCACTAATGATTAGCTTACATTACCAAAAGATATTCCCCTTAATAACCAGCTTGGTCATGTCTTCAGCAAGGTGGAGTTGCTTCTGGGTTTAAACACATAGCTTCCAATGATGTGGATGTGAAGCGTGTTCTCCACGTAAGTGGCAGGCGTGTTGTCCGGGCCACTGAGGTACCAGTGAGCTGGGACAGCTTCAACCGGGGTGATTGTTTTATCCTCGATCTGGGAAAGGTAAAATGAAATATCAGTTGAAATAAACAGAAACAAATATTTTGCATTTTATAATATATTATCATGCAAATGTGAAAAATTGTTTTAATTCTTTTGCTTCAGGAAATTTACCAGTGGTGTGGATCCAAGTGTAACCAGTTTGAGAGGTTAAAGGCCACCAACGTTTCCAAAGATATTCGTGACAACGAGCGCTGTGGCAGAGCGAAACTTCTCGTATGTGAAGAAGGGTTAGAGAATGAAAAGATACTGTCTGTGAGTATAATATATGGTCATTTTACCACACTAGCATACAGAGTTATAGGCTAGCATCTTCAGTGAGTAATCAACATTCATTATTTTGTTTGTATTTTGTTTGACTGTTACATTTTAATCAGATTCTTGGGCCAAAGCCTGATCTTCCTGATGCGCAGTCTGAAGACATTAAAACTGATGTGTCCAACAGAAAATTGGCCAAGTTGTACAAGGTACAGTAAGCTTAACACTAAGCAAAACACTAGAAAATATCTTGACAGGTGTTACAATGGTGATTATAATTGCTCAGGTGTCAGATGCCAGTGGGAGCATGTCTGTCAGTTTGGTGGCAGCAGAAAACCCCTTTTCCCAAAGTGATCTCCAGTCCACTGACTGCTTCATCTTGGACCACGGTTCCAATGGCAAGATATTTGTATGGAAAGGTCAGTTTAGCAGTCAAAATGTGCATCTTTTGTAGAAGCAGAGGTATGTCTGAATCTAAACCATGACCCTTTATTCCTAAACCGTAAAACAAACAGGCAAGGAGGCTAATAAAGAGGAGCGAAGTGCAGGGATGAAAGTGGCAGCTGACTTTATAAGTCAGATGGGCTATCCAAAACACACTGAGGTCCAGATCATCCCAGAGAATGGAGAGACTCCTCTCTTCAAACAGTTCTTCATGTTCTGGCGTGATGTTGACCAGACAAAGGGTCTGGGTCAGGCTTATGTACCCAACAAAATCGCAAAAATTAAGAAAGTGCCATTTGATGCGTCGTCCCTACACAAGTCAGATGCCATGGCTGCTCAGCATGGAATGGTAGATGATGGGAAAGGGGAGAAAAAGGTACGTTTCACATCTAAGCTATTTATGTAAGCAACTACCAGTTTTTTGTTGATACACACAGTAACTATTCATCATGTCTTTGCTTTGGAAAGATCTGGCGTATTGAGGGATCAGACAAGGTTGTCGTTGATCCATCTATCCATGGGCAGTTCTTTGGAGGAGACAGTTACATCATCCATTACAGCTACAAACACGGGGGACGCCAAGGCCAGATCATATACATATGGCAAGACACTACTTCTGGAATCCATACAATCCTTTGTGATGTCTCAAACTAGAAAATAAATACGTATAATCCTGAGCCAATAGCTTTGTGTGCAACTGTTACATGAGAGCGAAGTAACCAAACACAATGGTCTTTGAGTAGTGTCCTTTAGCCCCATGGGGCTGGGATTCTGTTAGTCAACTGTATGAGGCATCACTGTGGAGGTTTATTAATTGGAGATGTTTTGCTCATAGGCAGGGGGAGGATTCCAGCCAAGATGAGAAAGGAGCCTCTGCTATCCTGGCTGCACATCTTGATTCAGAGCTTGGTGGAAGTGCAGTGCAGGTATAACTACTTATATATAAAAAAATATATAATAGTAAAATATATCATAATAAATGATGAACTTCTAGAAATTATGATAACAGAATTTGAGAAGGTTATTCTTTCAGACTTGGTAAAAGAAGCTTTAATTACACCTTCCAGCATCCTGAATTAAATTATTACACAGCACATTTTGTCTCTTATGACACATTCCGATCAGTGAATGTAACTCACTAGCTGATGATTTAAATGAGGTGGTACCAATGTGAGTGATGAATTCATCCAGATGTTGTAGGCAGGGTTCCCCGTCTCATCCTTACAGTTGCTATTAAGCTATATCCAACTGCAGAGTGGGATCATAATGGTTATTAAAGTATAACAGTTGGTACAGAATGTAGAATATCTATGTTTTCTGTTGATCTCATCATATTTTTCTAAATACGTTTGCTCAGAAAGATTTCAGAATATTAGATTAATATTCCAATATCTTTTTGCAAAATGTTTTGCATACCTGGGCATTATGATATTCCCAAAGGTAAAACATGCTGTTCAACATACATCAAAACAAATGTTAAATGTTAACTTTTCTTTAATGATGTAGGTGTTAGTAACTCAAGGCAAAGAACCTCAGCACCTCATGAGTATCTTTGGAGGGCAACCAATGGTGGTGCACAAGGGTGGAACTTCTCGAGATGGAGGCCAGTCACAGGCTGCTACTGTTCGCCTTTTTCAAGTGCGTACCAATCCTGCAGGTCACGCACGAGCTGTTGAGGTAAGTGAAATTAAAGCCTGTGAAAGTCACGTTGTCCTTCCTTTTGTAAATGTATGCAAAACATGGATCTTCTTGGACTATGGGGTTTTGTTTGTCCTGAGACAGGTTGATGTTGTGGCCTCCAGCCTGAACTCCAACGATGCTTTTGTCTTGGTGACTCCATCTGGCTCCAAGCTGTGGGTGGGTCAGGGTAGCAGCGATGCTGAGAAGAATGGAGCCAGGAAGCTTGGCAGCATTTTAGGAGTGAAACTTTCTGAGATATCAGAGAGAGCAGAAGGGGGTATGTGTACGTTTTGCTTAATTGATGGTAGATTTAAGGTTCCAATTTTAATGGTGTCCAGACAGAGAATGTTTTTTTGTGCATATATAGATTCCTTTGCTTACTCGCAGTCTGAGCGGGATAAAATCTAAGGCAAACCTAATCCAAACCATATTTATATGTGGTTTAGATCCCATCCAGGTAAAATTGAGTTTTAAAAAATACTTTTAGATACTTTGGATTCCAGACATTTTTAACACAACATGCATGTAATGTCATACACAATGAACCAGTAGTGTCTACACACCTCTGATACCTTCAGCTGCTAATGAGATCACAGTTAGATGCTGCTGACACTGAAGTCGATGGTGACCCATGTAGCTATACCATATTTTGACCAGATGCCTAACAATTGATGAATCAGCCCTAATGATCTTGTTTAGAAAAACAGGTACGTATAGTAAAAACCTCCTTTTTTACATTTTCATGAAGGTGACTTTTGGAGTGCTCTTGGAGGAAAAGCAGAGTATCGCACATCTGAAAGACTCAAGAGCAAAATGGACACTCATCCTCCTCGACTCTTTGCATGTTCTAACAAAACAGGACGGTTCCTCGTGAGTTTCATCATTGTGCCAGTGTTGATAAAATGACATTTGAACAGCACATTATAACTGACAGTCTGAACTTCATGCTTCACAAGTTTTCTGATTTGTCATTCCAGATCGAAGAGGTGCCAGGAGAGATGACCCAGGATGACTTGGCTCCAGATGATGTCATGATTCTAGACACCTGGGATCAGGTGAACCCTTGAGCAGTAGTTTCTGAAAAATTTCTGAAAAATAAACCCAAGATAATACTAAAATGTTTAAAATCATGTTTGGTCTACAAGGTCTTCATTTGGATCGGAAACGACGCTAATGATGAGGAGAAAAATGAAGCTCTCAGTTCAGGTGAAGAGGACACATTTTCAAAGACTAACAATACTGAAATTGTACACTGGTTTAACACTGATCCCTGTCTTTGTCTTTTTTCCCTTCAGCTGCCAAATATATTGAAACAGATCCTGCCAACAGAGATAAGAGGACACCCATTGTTACAGTGAAGCAGGGCTTTGAGCCTCCCACCTTCACAGGCTGGTTCCTGGGTTGGGACCATGATTTCTGGAGTTCTGACCCACTGCAGCGAGCCATGGCTGGACTGAAAATGTAAGCAGGTGCTCCAGGAGCTGAGCAGACAGGGTTGTTTGTGTCCTTTTATGCAAATGTAAATGCAAATGCTTCAGCCCGATTGTAAACACTGAATATTACCAAACATTTCTCAACATCATTTGCAAGACTGATCATGTTTATTACACAACCTTGTTTTATAGCAACAATAGGTACTTATTCAGAAGGCTGTTAAATTTGTGCCTTGATTACAAAATGTGTTAAAAAAATAAAAGACATTAAACAAAAATTCATACATCCAATGCCGAACACCCTAAGAATCTTTTTTCTATACAGTGAAGGAACGTAGGGTGATTTTCATTGTCTATGTCTGTTTGACCTGTACAAGAGTTTAGAAAAACTGCTGTCATTCTGTCTGTTTGCTCTCCTCCTCCTCATCATCATCATCATCAAAATTGTCTTTAATGTCCTTAAAGATGTCAGAGAGAAGGAAGCTCTGCTGCTGGTCAGTTTTCTGTTCGTTCTCATCCAGATCCTCACAGTCTTTCTCCAGCCCTGGCAGGATCTTCTCATACAGGAAGTCAACAATGTCTGGAAAAAAAACAAAACAAGAATGCATGTCAGCTGGCATTGATAAACATGTAATTCAGATACACAACAGCAGTATGGCTGGAGAAATGAAAACACTAACCTCCAAAACACTTGCTCTGCCAGTTTGGCACATAACAAACTTTGAGCTGGTGCCACTTCAGCTGCACATGGGCTGGAGGAACATCTCTGTGAAACAAAGCAATGCAACAATGCTCTTATTTACAGCAGCTGCAGCATTATCATGCATGAATGAGCAGCCGCATTATTCTAGCTACTGCAATAATGCAATGCATTGTAATTGCACTCAGATGTCCTTCATGTCCTTAATGAACTCTTTAGAGGAAACTCATTATTTTGGATCAAGTGACCTGACAGTGAAAGACCTCTAGAGATCTTATTTCTGTGATTGTCGAAAATGTTTTTCAAAGAAAACATGCATGATGTCAATATCACAGAGAGTCAAAATTAACCCAGGATTTTATTTGATTCTCAAATCATCGTGCCTATTTGCATATTCAAAGAGAAGCAGAATGAGTCAGGCCAAACTGGACACATCAGACAAATACACAAAACTCAATTATAAGCTTGCGTCATTTCATAACGGTGAACTGAAAACCTGAACGAGGTCAAATTACTGCATTGTTTTAATTTTACAATATATTTACACATTTTATTCTGTAAAATAATTTAATTGATTTATTCTAAACCACTTTAAGATGTATTTAAAACTTTTTAAGAGTTCAGTGACTACTATACAACCCATAATACCAGTAAACTGAATAATTGGGGAAAAAATACATTTAAAATTAAAACATTAACATAAATGAGAAACAAATGACATATGCACAATTCCATTCCCCCTTTTTGCTGCATGTTATTCATATTTTTATAAACCAGTCAGGGAAAAAATAAATAGTCGTGACAAGAGTGCAGTTTGCTAGATTAAAAGGCAACATTAGCTGACTGTCCCTACAACAGAGATGCTTGTTAGATTAAATATTCACTCGTCTTGTTACATTTCCTTTCACAACTGATGACATCAGTTATTTACAGCTGCTGCATTATTAATGTGTCACATTATGACAGAAATTGCCACAACTACTAAGTTTCCAGCTAGCAAAAAACACTGACATCTTTCTCCAAGTTAACTTAGATTTCTCTAACATAATCATTGTATACATGTGAGGAGAGAAAGAGAGAGACTTATGAAAGTGTTTGTGACTTGTGACAAGACATCCTTCATTAGCCACAATATATGAGTTAGTTTGGTTTTGCAGTTAGCACACCGGTTGTACGGCAGACGTTCTCACCCAAAAACAGTTGTGAGATCCTCCCAGTTGATCTCTGCAACATCATCTACTTGCTTTTCATACATTCTGTGAGAATTAGGAACATTAAAGAAAAAAATCAGTCTCAGTTCATGACAGGTAAAGAGAAATATGTCAGAGAATACATGCAATCATGGAAAAACAAAATGTTTTACGCTTTGATGAGTCGGATTTTGGCCTCCTGACATTTCCTCCCCCTGTATACAGTCCCAGAGGACATCCGCACAGCTAGAATGGACATCCTTATGGGAGAAAGAGAAAATTCACTTTATAACTGCTTACAAAATGTTGCATACAGGTGCAGTTTCCCAGACAGGGATTAAATTAAGTCAGAACTAGGCTGAGTCTACCTAAATTAATCTAGAGGAAAAATTTGTTCTAGAGTAAATACAGACTAAGCAGCTACAAATGTCCTAATTTGACTAGCACACATTAAGGCCTATTCCTGACTTATTCTAAGCCCTGTCTGTGAAAGCAGGCCATTAGATCTGAGTGTTGACATTTAACATAAATGATCACATCTCTCACCATTTATCTCTGCACTTGTTCCAGGATCGAGTCTTGACTTTAGCAGCGATCTTAAACCAGGGCAGTTTTCTATACAGTTTTTCTCGACTGACTCTGGTTGGTGTTCGCTTATTAGGGGACTCAGACTTGAGTGTAGTTACAAAATGGTCTCGCACGGCCCTCAAAAGTCTCTGAACCTCCTTCTCTGTCCATGGTCCTCTTCCTTTTGCTGTATAATAAAAAACAAATATATGAAAGAAATGTCCTGTGGTCAGAAGAGCAGTTTTATTGAAGGATCCCATCAAATTTTGTGGCTATTTAATGCGTAAGTATTAACATTGACACAATTCAAACACTAACAAAATCATATTTGACCAAATTGTTCTTCAATTTACATGCGAAATGTAAAATGTACTTCGACAAGCTCAGAGATGTGCATCTCTTTATAACAGTCAGCTTTTCTAAATGTATAGCAACAAGGGGCTGACACATTTACCCCCTCTTCCCTACATAGCTGAAAATTCTGAAAGTAGGCTGTTAAATTAAACTTACAGATCTGGGAAAATCGTTTCTCAAGAGAATAAGCGCTGCGACCGGTCAGTTCAGAAATCTTCTGCCAATTATTCCCATGTATCGTTTGAAACTTGAGCAATGTTTTGACTTCTTCTTTGGTAAACCTTTTGAGAAAAGAATTATTCATTTTATAGCGCTTTACTGCAGAATCATTTATTACATCAATATAATCAAAAGCAGAGCAGATCGTTCTCCTCTAACCAAATATACATCAAACTGATACTAATGATTTGCTTTACCTTCCCTTATAATTATCACCATCGAAAACTTTCCTTCCACGACAAAAAACTTTATGACAAGATCTGGGAATTCCTTCCGCTGTTTTAAAAGATTTAAAAAGAATAACAGATGAATACACATTCTCAGGGCTCCAAAACTAAAGTTTGACATATGATTTAATACAGCCTCTGCAGTATTTAATACAGACACAAATTACAGTTATTTGTGTGCGAGGTATTTACGGAATACAAGACAAATCTAGAACACTTGAGAAAAGTTTAAATAACATACAAAGACCGCAGATCATTCCAGTCCAGAATGATAAAGCAGTGAATAAAATTACACAGATTACAAGAATGAAATAAAATCAATGACTGAAACTCACCAATCCGCTCATAAAACCTGTAAAGTGTTTTTAACTTTGTTAATTCCTGCTTCTCAGCTGGAAAGCGTCGTGTGTGAAAGAGCTTGGTGGGATTCTGCACTTCTGTGAGCGCAAGAAAATCCTTCACATTCTCTCTCAACTTTCTGTTTTCCTCAGCAGAGAATCTTCCGTGTCTTAGACTGATACCTATAGACAAACAGTTTTTTTTAGCTATGCTGCAAACTGTAACAAGTATGACACCAACTCTCATATGATTTAGTTAGTTAGTTAGTTTAAAGTATATATTTCATTAGACATGGTGGTATGTTGTTAAACAGAGACGATCATTAAAAATATGGAAAGTGGACGTTGAGGATGAAGGTTGACTTTGATATTAAAAATCCTCTTCAATATAGAAATATCAAAAAATATCTGCCATTGTTGACAAAACTAAGGACACCCACAGCTATAAAACACACAAAATACACATATTTTTCAATGAACAATCTCATAGTCTACCTTGTCTCTTGAATTCCTTGAACCTCGGCAGATCGTAAACGATCATTTTATTGACACCATCATGATATCGGGACTCAACGTTGGGAATGAATTCTTTCAGTTCAT
The DNA here is from genome assembly GCA_036877625.1 of Ambastaia sidthimunki. Lineage (NCBI taxonomy): Eukaryota > Metazoa > Chordata > Actinopteri > Cypriniformes > Botiidae > Ambastaia > Ambastaia sidthimunki. The sequence goes on from JAZGTK010020391.1 coordinate 10,060, forward strand.
TCAGAAGTTTTGGAGCAACAACTGTCATCGGATCTCCATTCCGTCTCTTTCTTTTGCGGGTCCGTGTGCCAATTTGTATGTCAGGATTCATGAGGTCTTGTAAGTCAGTTTGCTGATCATTTGACATGTTTCCCTGTTCTGTGCTCACAGGCTGCTCTCTGTCATCACACTCTGTGTGTGTTAGCTTTGCTTTCTTTCTTTTCTTTTTCTTATGGGACTTTTCTTCAGATGCACTTTGCACCTCTTTTGATTCTGCTGTGGGTGTGAGTCCATCATCCATCAGTGATGTCTCCTCAGTGCTGACATTCATCACTTCTTCATACGATCTCCTCTTTCTCTTCTTCTCTGTAGGTATCTGGACACTGTCCTTATTTTTAATGTCACTGTTCTTCTTTTTCTTCTTATGCTTTCGATGCTGTTTTTCAGACTCGCTCTCATTCTGAACGTCTGAACTTTCAACACATTCCTGGTCTGGAGTCTCTCTTTTCTTCTTCTTGATCTTTTCTGCATTGGCTGTGCCCATTTTTGAAATTATTTGGCTTTTATTAAATGTTTGCTCGCAATCTGTATAAACGAGATCATGACATGACAAAGGTTTATTAAGACAAAGTTTATACACAATTATTAGTCTCGCAAACACAGACTAAACGCGATTTAGTCTTGCACGCGTTGTTATGGTGTTTTACGTCATATCACATGCATGATCACGTAATGAAAGTAAAAACGTGTAACAAACATAAAGGTGATTATTACATACCTAGAAAAGTTCTTCTTCTTTATAGTTCATTGGCAGTTTGCAAGAAACAGTTACATTTGTGGGGGCATATGTCTACGGATGTTTACCACGAGGGTAACTTTATTCTCCCCCATCAGAAGCTGCCATCCCATCTGCACACTACACTGCCATCAGCTGGACAGGAGTGAACCTCTCCATCAGCTCCACTAGTTAGTG
>JAZGTK010020392.1:0-11010 GCA_036877625.1 Ambastaia sidthimunki
GTGTCGCCATCTTAGGTGGATTGCCTTTTGTGGCTGATACTAAAATTGCTATAAATACTTGCTTATTTGTTTTATTTTTTTGCATTGAAATAAAATCTATACATTTTCATGCTATCGTTTGCAGGGAAGGGATGCTTTTTTATTGTACTGCATGATAATTTGATGTTTTCCCTATAGTGTTGTAGAATTCTGTTCACAATGATTTTGGATACCATGTGACACACCACTGTCACTCTGGCACTTGTTGCTGCTTCAGCTATCATTTGGTAGAAATAGCCAAATAAAAATATGTGCTTAAGCTGGCAGAAGTCAATCAATTACTTTGTCAGAAACATTTCAATGCAAGTGTTGTTTTATTGTAGCCATTGCAAATATTCATTTTCCAATAGCAGGGTTTGTTTGTCACATTTAGCGCAGACATCACTGTTATGTCACACACACACAATATATATATATTGTTAGGGAACACGGACACACAGATGGAGTTACACAATGACAGGTTTATTGAAAGCGTTCAGGTAAGTAGAAAGGATCGAAGGAGCAGGTGAGTGATGATGACTTGGCGTGTGTGAAACGGTGGGACTTGAGCAGTAACTGAGATGTCTTTGTTCTGGATTGGAGGATGGCGAGGAGAAAAGGAGAGAGGAACACCAAGGAACTGATCAGCGTACCTCAGTATAGCAGGAGCCTTGACTGGAATCACAGGAAAGATATTTCAGATAGCATACGATACCAGGGGGGAGTTCGTTACGTGTCTATGAGGGGTCCCCTGCTGCTGTGAAAGGACACTCCCACTCCTGTGGTGGAGGTGTCTACTTCCACAACGAATGGGAGTTCAGGGTTGGGATGGACGAGGAGGGGAGCGGTGGTGAAGGCCCTTTTGAGGGGGGAGAACGCCTCAGTGGCCTCAGGAGTCCAGGACAGAGATTTGGGTTTGCTATGGAGAAGGTTGGTGAGTGGGCTGGTTATTGAACTGTTGTGGGAGATGAACCTTCGATAGAAATTGGAGAACCCTAAAAATCTAAAAAATTTAGAGTCTTTTACTCAAACTCGCTAGCGCCACCAACAGTTCAAAATTTCACACGCGTTTATGCTCATAATTTTTGAACCGTAAAAAAAAACTCAGATTCCTTGGCTCATGACAATTCAAACTGATTCAAATATTTTCTGCCATTACTACTTTTTAGAACTCTCAAGACATTTGTATATCTGTCAAGACAGATTTGCATAAAAGGAATTTGTGTCAGCTGCTTAAATCATTCTCTTATACCATGCCAATGAATATGATGGCATGCATATGGAATGGTCTACAGGTGATATCTTTGCTAAACTTTTGTGCATTGACTTGAAACTTTGTAGGTGTCATTGTCACAACATCCTCACCATCTCATAAAAATTCGCTGACAGCGCCATCTAATGGCTATAAGTTATAATTCACTTTATTGTGTTGTAATGGGTTTTACCTATGCTTTTCTTTTTCTTTTCTAATCATTTTTCTCATGGATCATGGAAAAGATATTAGGGTATTAAAAGATATTAAAAACTTTATTCTCAAAATGCAATGCTCACTGTATTTTACCTCAGCATTGCATTTATATGCAGTGAAGCCCTTTCTAAGAGGTGACTTGTGTTACTACATCAATATTATATTATTATATTGTAAGTTATCACAGCTTGACCCCTATTGTTATTGTACATTTTCTTCTTCTTTCTCATCACAGTACCACCTACTGGTCCAGAGAAATGAAAAATGTGTAGTTACTAGTTACTTTTACTACTTTTACAAAATATATATTGTGTTGTAATTGGTTATGCTTGTTTTCTTTAACTTTTTTTATTTTAACATTTTCTCTAATTTCCCTTGGGCCTGTTGATGGGCTTGACCCTGTAATTACTGCTTGCAGCTATATTTTGCAATTATTACCATCTTTTATTATTGAAAATCTTTATAAATGTCAACCTGTATTTTAAATTAATATTCAGAAGAACAGAATACTGTTTCATAGAAATTGCCTTGGACATTTATGAATATGGAAAGGACACAAAAAGCATGTTGAAAATACCATAGATTTATTATTTCATTTTAAATTATTTATCATTTTATTATTCCATGACGCTGTTCTAATATCCTGAACATTCTTATGAGAACCATTAAATAACAAAAAAGGATCTGTGCAAGACGACTACATTGTAACTCATATACCCTAGACATGATTATAGTTGTTTATGCTTTTGTAAGCTATTGGATATATAGCAACACGCTATTATTAAAGTGGTATTAGGTGAGGAGTAGGAGGAGATCTCACCAAAAATTACAGCTATGAACTGTCTGAGGACACATACTGATACACATAAAACAAATTTGTTTGTGCTGTCTAATTTAGTCCATCCTCATAGAACATTCAGTGTGGACTGTTTGCTGTAGCCACAGGGGGTGCGCAATTCATTTATTAATGAATAATAGCAACCTAATTCAAGCCATACTTTTCTGCTGCTAGCATATACCAGTTGTATCTGATCATCAAAACCTGCCAGGGAACGTAAATTAAATCATCTATAAGTTAAATCATGAGTCTGTGTAATTTTAATTTACATTTTTTTTAACAGACGCCTACAAATGTGTCTGTAATATGCTTAACTATTGTTAAATCTCGGAGCTATTGATTAGCTGTTCTGTTTGCTATTAATAAAACAGTAACAGTAAAAACAGTAAAATAATATACATACAGATATTTATGTTTAGCATCATCAAATTTGGCATTTTTTGCCAGAGTGCTGGTATACCAGGAGATCCCAATAAAATATATTGCTCCAAGGTTGCCCTTTCAAAGCTCAGGACATTTGAGTCATCTCAGTTGTGTTTCATTTAAGTATCAACTTTGTCTCAGATGTTTCTCCCAAAATTGCTTAGGGAAAATAAACATAGACAATTGTGAAAATACACATAAACTTAAGCAAATATTTCCATTTGCTCTCTGTTTAATCTCATTTCTGTCTAGGAGAAACAGCAGATTTTAAAGTAATCTCATTTGTGATTTTCACTTCTTCCGTGATGTTTAGTTATGCTTATATCTTTATATCTTTAATGATATTTCCTAAGTATATTTGGATTTCAGATAAAGGTATAAATTAGTAGACTTCAATATGCTGTAATGTAAAAAAGATCTGCTGGGCTGTCACTGTCCAGTCTCGTTTAATGAAAAGGACTACTTCAATCAATCATTCAGTTATTCCAGTATCCTCGCCTCCTGTGTCTTCCCAACTCCAAACCTGTGGGTAATACTTACCATTTACAAACCTGGATAACCATCTCATTGTGTGCCACCATCTTGATTTATGGGCATCAAATTTGGCAAATATTATGCCAAGATATCAAAATGCTAAATATAAAGGGAATTTTGGTATCTCGATTGGTGTTTCCATGGCGAGGCAATAAATTAATGACAAAAAATAGAAACAGGAAATAGCTCATACCTGCTTTGTGAATTGAATTTTGTAAGTGATTTTGCTCACATTTGGGCTGTATGTTTGGTCCTAGGGACTAATGACATAGAGGTGGCTATTGTGAGTCACAGTCATAGTTCTATCAACTGGCAGAAGGAAGTATGTTTAAAATAGCATTTAAAAGAGTCATTTTAAATTTACCCAAATTGCTTGAATACTATAGTACTATCTTGAACAGTGTTGCCATGGCAAGCCAATCAGTTATGGCAATAAATGGAACTGGAAGTGTCTCATATTCTGCATGCATTGAGTGATCTACAAAAAACTTGTTTGATGTTGTGGGCTGATCAAAATGATGTGGCTATTGTATGTCACAACTGTAGTGCCACCAACTGGCAGCAGAAAGTGTCAAAAGTGTTACAAAAGACTTTTAAAATAGTCCTCAATTATTTTCCAAATTAAATGCATGTGACAATCATTGTATGAGAAGCATCAGGTGTCAATGGCGCTGTAGTGCTGGGGCCCATCATGGCTGCTTACCACTCTATTTTAATTATTTAAAACCTAACCTAAAGCCTAATTATGCTCAACCCCTCCTGACAGGCGACAAAAGGCAAGTGTTCTAGCCTTCAATGCCTCTCTGTACAACCAATACATGAACCATATAATAAAAAAAAATTGTAGTGACCATTAAAGGACCCTAATTAATAAATATTTTAATCTACAAATACAGAATCATATAATAGGGTTTATTATCTTGCTAAAATAAACGCAATTCTCAAGAAAAAAACAATACAAAATAAAGTCTTATAACAGCTCTTTTATAAGACTAAAGAGATTTTATTATTGTATTAAAATTACAATATTTAAAATCTATTTAAAAGGTGAAGTGTAGCTTTTTAAAAAATGTTTTTGTCTATTAGAGCTTACCATGCAAAGCTGTAAGTAAATAATTTGTATAATTTTATTACCTTAAAAAAGAAAGAACAAGCTTTGTGGCACTTTCAAAAAATAGATGCGTTTGTTTGAGCAGTCCAACTTCACATTTAAATAATGTCAGACTGTGTGGGATAGAAAGAAGGGTTTTTGCATTTTCAATTGGTGCTAGCAGTATTGTAGACATTAAATACTTTTCCAAAAAATGAACTCCAAGTAGTAGGTTTAAAATAATTCTTTATTTACAAACAGCAGATTTTGCAGAGTGAATTGAAAGACCCCCAAAAAGATTGTCATAAAAAATGTTTCCATTAGTCAGCTGCTGAAAATTGCTTTGCACGTTGGTCAAAAACAACTTGCATGCACATTATTATTCACCAAAATAGATCTGATTATAAAATATAGCTCTCAGTATAAACATCTGAACTGTGGATAATCACTAACAAGTTTATTCAGTAAACATTTCTATTGCCATTTCCAAATACTACACATTTCTTTAGGGGATGTTTCAATGAGCTAAAATAGCACTCAGCTATATTCCACATTTGTAAAAATAGATCTGAACATCTACTACTCCTCCTAAAAAAAGATGTTCAAAGCATCAATAGGTGAACCCAACCCGGTGCAAATGTTTGGTTTTGGGAAAAAAAACAGACCATTGGGAATTAAATTATAAAGGAAACTGGGAGTCACTCATCTCAAAAAAAAGAAGTAAAATATATTGTAGTTCTCTTGCAAAGACAGATGATTGCAGAAGACAACAGAAGAAATTCACAGGATAAAGAAGTGAGGATATGGTACATTTGCTGGACTGCATTGAGTGACATCTGACAAGATCCTGAAACATGTTCAATACAAAATTCCCACAGTAGATGTCACTTTAGTGACACAGGTAATTAATCACACCAGTGACAGTCGTCAGTTTGTCCTCGCTAGGGCACCGTTGTTTAACTTTAATCACAACTCAGTATGGCATCCAATCCAGATATCCACTCATTCAACTGACCTGCATGTCAATCATGACTCAATTTTATTTTCTAAAAAACTGGAACAATGAGTGTTCTAGGGCGTAATTTAAATGTAATATAATCTAATAATGGAATTAAATATATAAAGCAAAAAAATAAATAAAGCTCTTCATAAATAACTCAGAATGTGACCGTTTCATTATTAACAACACCTTATGAAATCACAAAACAGACACACATAAACAATGGTCCTCTGGATGGCTGCAATCACAATAAGCACAAGAAATTAAACTAAAGCAGCATTCTTTACACAGGTAATCAGATTTTAGATCAGTGACTACATACAGCATCCTCAGTGTGTAAACATGTTATTACAGTCATATACAACATATGGCACCCTCCAACACACACATTCTCAATGCTAGCCACTCGAAAACCAGAACATTCTAAAACTAAGTTTTCTAGACAGGTTGCAATACATTTCTCCATAAATGTGACAATTTACATATTGTTAAACAAAAGTGTTTTCTTTGTAGTTAGCCAAATAAGAAATTATTTTGAGAAATAAGAGAATAGGAAATAAACAAAACTGTCTTACATGGCACTAAATGCAAATCCCTGATTCAATACTGTTTGTGAGATTATTGCTTAGGATTTTTTGCATGGTGTCTCACAACACAGAGAAAACTATAATTAACCTGTGATCTACATATAATGAATGGACAAGCCTCTAGTCATGAAAATATATTAAGAAATTATCAGCAAAAAGTAAATGACAGTTTCATACACTTAATATATGTACTCTGCTTTCACATTTCGTGAGGGGTAAAACCAAAAACATCCTTTAACTTAACATTAAATGTTCTGTTCAGCAGCCTCTATTCTGGACAAGCTACGTTTGTTAACTTTAAAAAAGCTTTTTTCCTATTATAGCCAACACACTGAATGAATGTGTGAGTGGAATTTGTTGCATTTCTATATTGATCAACACCCGAACATCCACAAGTTACATTGTAGCAGCATGCAGAACAGTTTTAACTAATGCTCAACGGTAAAGAAACCGGAGTAAATACTGTACATGAGATGCTCTGTAGGCATGACTCTTCCATTTGTAAAATAACAGGTTTATAAAAGCTTGGTATTTCAATTTAGAAAAGGAAAAACATTTCATATTTGTCAAAGAATTTAAGGTGCAATTCTTTGATAGGTAGTTTAAGTACCAATGTAAGATGAACCAATGTGTTACAACCAACTGTGTTACATAAAGTAATGGCTAACTAAGGTTCCATTTGGTAATATTAGTTAACTACTTTATTTAACATACATTAACAATGAAAAATGCTAACACAGCATTTATTAATCTTAGTTCATTTTATCCTTTACATTTTTAAAATCAAAAGTTCACATTTGTTAACATTAGTTAATGCATAGTAAAGTAACATGACTGAACAGAGAAACTGTATTTTAATGTATTTGCATTAACTAATCTTAACAATATATTAAAAAAAGCAATGTTAACAAAGATTTATAAATGCTGTAATGTCCATTGTTAGTTTATGTTAGCCAATGCATTACATGTTAGCGAATGGAATCTTATTGTAAAGGGTTACGAAGTAAAGTCATAAATAGCAATGTGTTTACATAGCAGCCTTGAAAATCATGGAACTCCCCATTTAAAAAAAGAAATAGTTAAACCTCTTTTTATGTCAATACACTCCACAGCTAAACAAATTACCAAGCTAATAAATTCCCCTGCAAATGTAAAAAAAAAATTTCTTCCAAATCAACTTAATACATTCACAGTATTCATTTATTAGCTTTGTATTTTGTATAGTTTGTATTCTCTGGGATCTAACCCATGACCTTAATGTTTTAGTGCCATGCTCTACTATTTGACTTAGAGAAAACTTAATGTAAATTAAAAACCACCACTAGTTAACATCCATTACTAAATATTCTAACATTGTAAGGATTGCAGCATTTACACGAATTGGTATTAGCTGTTTTTTGTTTAATAACCTGTGTTTTATTAGCATGTGGCCAAGATAGAATTTACCAATGCTTTAAAAAGGCCTTATTCACAAAAAACAGAAATGAGTCTATCTATACTTAGGCTTAAATTTGTGTTCTAATACACAATCAGTCAAAAGTTTAGAATCACTTACTCTTTTTACAGTATTAATATTTTTTCCACATTTTTCAATAACTGTAAACTCAAACCTATCATATAATACAAAGGTAGTTACAGGAATTATGTTGTGACTAAAGAAAATTGCACATGTTATATACAAATATACAAAATGTTATATTTTAGGATATTTCATGTAGCCACACATTGCCTAGAATTAGCAAAAATGTTCTCTTAGCATTTTACCATCAAGTTTCTTGAGGCATCACCCTACAATTATTTTTTAAACAGTAATGAAGTTCCAGTCTATGCTGGGCACTTATTGGATGCTTTTTCTTCATTATTTGGTCCAAACCATCATTTTTTTTTTTAAATACAATTTTCTAAAAACAGTATAGTTATATTTTTGTCTACAACAATAATTTTAAAGCAAATTTTATAAGCAATTCATTTAAGCAGACAGCTTCAGATAAAAAGATTTCACATTTTAGGCAAGTGGTCCTAAACTTTTGACGTTAGTGTCTATTGCTGCAGTGCAGTACAATACAATACCTTAAGATAAGACACATACCTACATTTAAGGCTACTAAATTTAACAACCTGACTTCAAGATAATAAGAGTAAGGGTCGAGCCAAAAACGTTACGGGTAGTCAAAACAGGTGTATGTGAGCAAAAATCGAATGTCATAACAGAAAAATGGGGAGTCATGCATTTTTAGTAATGCACATTTCCAAGTACAAATCTTCCAAGTAAACCCGTAATAGTGTCTGATCATTATCCCCAGCACCAATTTCAGGATAAACATACCGAAATATTGTCATAAACATGCAGACATGTATTATAAATATGTTCTTCAAACTTAGGTCTGGATCAAAGATGATGTCATTTGATGTTACACAACATCTACTGCAAGGTGAAATAAATGGCCAGTGCCACCTGAGGGTGTTTGCATTCACTGAGTTCTTCCACTAACCTCATGGAGGCTGTGAATTTTCAATCAAAGCAATCCCTTACTCACTTGGTGCTACCAACTGCAGATCCTGAAGAAAAACAGCCACTATTTTGAATGGCTGTAGGCCGTGGACACAACTGAAGAGAAGGAATGGATGAAATGCAGGATGAAGTGTGGGTGGAGAGGGATCAGGAGCAGATGGAGCCAGGCGTGGAGGTCAGAGTGCAGACAGGTGTAGGCAAACCATACAATAGCGGGTCAGTCATGGGAAAAACAAGGAAAAAGAAAAGAATGACCCCCAAGATGTAAAAAGAAAGAATTGTGAGGCGTTGTGGGTGATCCAGGGCCGTGCTGAGAGCCGGAAAGCCCATATAGTTACAGAAGGAGTGACACAGCACAGGACCCACCAGATGACCTAGAAACACAGAAAAATTTTTATATTTCATATATGCATTTCTTTTATTACTTTTATATAAAATTGTGTGGAAACCTGCTTTTCAATAAAAAAAAAATTTTGCAAAAAAAAGGTTATCAAAAATGTCTTTACATACAGCAATTACGGGCCCAAGCACTACGGGCCCATCACCAAAAGGTGCTTCTTGGAAAATGATGTATAGTTGTCACATGCATTTAATTTAGAAAATAACTAAGGACTATTTTAATTTTTATTGTCATAAATTGGTAGCCTTTCCATAATAACACAGAGATACCAAGAATCCGTTCACAGTTCAAGAGCATTTTCAATATTAAGCAATGTTTTAAGTGATGTCTTAATGCTCACCAAGTTTGGTGACAATCACATGAAATGAGTATTCAAAAATTCCCAGTCTTTGCCAAGCTCAAATGGCCAATGACTCTAAGGTGTTTTCCAAGCTACAAAACTTTTTGAGCATGTTAAGGGAACAAAGGCCAAGAAAACCTTGAAAGGAATAATAAAAAAAACTTAAGGAACAAAATAGGGTATTCGCACATTCAGTGCTTGGGCCCTAAATATAGCTGCAAGCACCGATGACAGGCCCAAAGCACTATGACGACATCACCATTTGGTGCTTTTTTGAAAACAATGGATACAGCATTTAATTCTCAAAATAATTGAGGACTATTTTAAAGTCTGTTTTAAAACAGTCTTTTTAAAAAAACACTTTGATTACTGCCACTATAACTGTGACTTACAAAAACCACATCACTGTGATCAAACCCCACACCAACATATTTTCAAAATTTGATGTAGATCAGTCTACATCAGTTGTGGTCAGCTGGGGCAGTTGTGGTCTACTGGTTAAGGAGTCGGGCTTGTAATCAGTAGGTTGCTGGTTCGATTCCAGCACCGGCAGGTAGCAACTGAAGTGCCCTTTAGCAAGGCACCTAACCCCCAATTGCTCCCCGGGCACTGCAGGGATAGCTGCCCACTGCTGTGGGTGTGTGTTCACAACTTGCAGTGTCTGTTCACTTCTCACTAGGGATGGGTTAAATGCAGAGGTCACATTTCAGTTATGGGTAACCATAACTGACAAAAACATGTCACTTTTACTTTCAATGCATGCCGAAGGTATGACACACTTTCTGTTCCATTTATTGCAATAAATTGATTGCAACACTGTATGAAATATCAAATCTGTTCACAATTTAGCATTTTTTATAACTTTTTTCTTTTTTCTGACCAAATATGAATCAACTTGGGTACATTTAAAAGGACTCTTTTAAACGCTGTTTTAAGTGACACATTTCCTTCTGCCACTTGGTGGCGGATTGACTGTGACTCACAATAGGCAACTCTATGTCATCAGTCCCCAGGACCAAACATTCAGCTCAAATCTAAATGAAATGACTCAGTTCATGCAAAAGATATGAGCCACTTCCCGTTTCCATTTTTCCTATAAATTTATTTCCTCGCTTTGGCAACATTGTTTGAGATAACAAAATTCCTTTGCAATTTAGTGTCTTCAACGTCTTGGCATAATATTTGGCAAATTTGTGCTACAGGTCCAATTTTATTGCCACGCCATGACAACACTGTTGGAGCGTTTAGTGCTTGAGCTCTAACAATGAATTTATCCATCCATTAACCTAGAAGCACCTTCAACAAGTTCAAACAATTTGTTTTGTTTTTTTTTTTTTTTTTAAAGTCAGGAATAAAACATTCTTAACTTTTTTCTAAATAAAAATGTTCCTAAATGTTCTTAAGAATGTTTTGTGAATTCGACTTCTGGGCATGTTCCTTCTGAAACTAAGTCATACAGTTATGTCTTTTTTGACTATTAAAAATAAACCATAGATGCACCTGTTCTGATGAATATAAAGGCTGTGTAGGCTCCAAATACTGCTGTGTAGGAGAACTGGAACACTGAAACAAACACATACAATAAGAGGCATGAGTAATTAAGTCTAATGGGCAGCAGTGAATGCTTAAAGGACAACAGTAAAGTAATGACTTGTTACCTGCAGAGAGAAAAATCCCTGAGACAGTGCCCTGTCTAAACCGCAAAAGCTCAATTACATGGTGAAAATGAGCTGCAGTCACACACAAACAGAAAGAGACAGAGATTACAGTCTACAAAACAATCCATGACAAGACATGGCC
>JAZGTK010020393.1:0-11010 GCA_036877625.1 Ambastaia sidthimunki
TGACTTGTATGACAGTGCAGCTAGCAGGTCTGTTTAAGGCACACAATCATAAACTACAGTACTTTGCAACCCCAGTGCATTGTGGGAGAAGCTAACCGTGCTGTCAAAGGTTGTTACTGCTTACCGTGGTGAACTCTGTGGTGGCTGGGAGTATTCAAAACCCACTCCAGAGGACCAAGATCTCTGACCAGCTGATGATGAAAACATACAGTTTAATAAGGTCGGAGATAATCATCTCACAGGGACAGTTTATATCATATCATGCTGAACTGTTTCCCTTCATGAGCAGAAGATCAGCAGAAGATCAGATCTTCTGTATGTAAAACACAGGCAAAACACGAAACAAGACAAATGAACCTGGATTAGACCACTGTCCACTCCTCGCATTTTTCACACAGACAGGCAGCCTGAATCGTAATATTAGTCTAACACACAGTGTGTGATTAATTTTCCCACTGAGGACCTCTTGTCTTTATCTTGGCTTAAAAGGCAGAAGAAACGTTCTCTTCCGGGACTGAAGAACCTTGAACGGTTCAGATGTTCGTGAATGTATTCTGAGACATCATTAATACAGAGTGTTTTTATATCTGATGAGCTTGATTGAAGCTCTACTAACTACGGAAAGAGAAAGGGGCCAAATTTTCAAATTGAAAGAACAATATTTATAGGTAGGTAGTAATGCAAACATTATGGTAAAGTCAAGGTGGAATAAACTTTGAGAACCCCAAAAATTCTGATAATCCTACAACAGAGTTGGTGCTTCATCATGCCCCAGAGGAAAATTTTATTTAATTTTTATTTCATATGCTCATTCATAGCTCAAGAGATTTGAGATTTGAGAAATCTGAGCTCAGTTTAAGACATTACTGAGATCTTATCTGAAACTCTAATGGAGACATTTGTGAGATTTCTTTTTCCCATGAGAAATATCTTAAGCAAAAGTTTGCTGTCCATTTAATCTTGCTGATGTTTGGGAGAAATAACTGAGACATTAAAGAGATCTCATCTCATTCTCTTTCCTGTGGGGCAGGTTTTTGGTCAGTTAAATGCACATTTTTAAAGCCAGATTTAAACATTAATTTCAGCTTGAAGTAAGGCACATATCACGCAGGTGTTGGGACTAACCAGCTGGAGTTTAACTTGAGCGTTTCATTTCTGACGTCTGCAGAAGGAAACAGCTCGCCATAAGTGACCACCACATTCGAGTGGGCCATTATTTCCATGTAATGAGGGGTCTGGAAACAGCTGAATTTTATCTTAAATGAAAGGAGCTCCCTCACAACTTGACTTGTGTTCTGATGTTGGATCAGGGCTGAGAATTCAATGGCAATAAATTATGTGACATCAAAAACAGACGTATAAAGGGAACATAAATTATAGCCTTCAGAAGACTGGAGACTGCTGGACTGTTTTCACTAATACAGCTCTACAAAATGGAAGTGATTCCAGATCTTTTCCTCCAATGTGAAGCTGATTCTACAGTCCGCTTACATGATAAAACTGCTTCTGTTTGAAATATTTCATAAAAACTCTCAAATTCATGTATGATTGAGATACTCGCTCGAGACACAGAGCTCGCAAAACTATAAACCTACAAAGTCAAAGCAAAGAAAATCACCAATGAGCTCTTAAATACTGTTTCCCATAAACAGCCGTGAGATTTTTATTTCAAAATAAGGGCCTAGTTTTCTCACGTCTCCTCTAGAGTTTCAGAGAAGATCTCAATAATGTCTCAAACTGAGCTCAAGACTGCCAAGAGAACATAAGTCAGGGGTTTCAATGTGAACTGAAACATTTCTCATCAAATTAAAAAAAATTATGTATGATATAAACATTTAATATTTTATTTCAACATAATAATATTTTATTATTTTGAAGATTTGAACATGACTAAACTAAAGACATAAGATCCAACGTGATAAACAAAAACAAATTTGTCAAAAGTCAAGAATGGTTTTGATTTATTTTATACTGTAACTTTTAAAAGATTAAAAGTAAGTCTTTAAGGTCAAAATGTTAGAAGATGCAGTAGACACAAACACTCTTGTGAAAAAGGAAAGATGTGATATTATTACCTCAGTATGAATCCAGAACTGATACAGGAGGTTGAATTGTATGTGCACGGCAAAAACTGACGGAGGCAACATTAGCGCTAGCGGAAGGTAAAACAGCTGAAATAAACATCACATTTTAAAAATGTTAAAATGACAAGGTCAATACACAGCTACTGTGTCAAAACTATTAGAGGTTAATTATGGACATACAGTGAGTATACAGTATGCAGTAAAGGATATCTGCATAGCCACACAAGCTTTACTTTTGTTTTCTCATAGCAAATTCTCTGGACAGACGTTTTGAACTTTCTAAAGAGAGATTCTGCGTGACCTAAATACAGTAGCTAGAGCTCTTACCCATGAGGAGAACTGCTGTGTGGCTGACTGACGGAGAGCGGTGGACAGATTGTAATATTCAGAGCTGTGGTGAACCTGATGGGCCGCCCACAACAAGTTCAGTTCTGAAACACAAACATGGAAGAAGACAGGTGATGGGGTTACCTTTTACTTCTTTGCTTGTTAACAAATGACAGTGATTCCATACAAAACCACAAAATAACACCAGAACCTTCAGAGGGTTTATTATATTTTTGGTCTTTAGAGCTCCTGCAGAATTCAAACCTACAACTTTTGGATCAGTAGCCCAGATCTTTCACCGCTACACCACCCCACCCTCACACGCTTCCTGTGACATTAATCTTTATACCGGATCACATGTTTGGGTCTAAAAGAATCGCATTCAGTCGATGTGTCAAACATTTGCACAACCTCTGCTGAAAAATAAAAACAGGAGCCAACGTTAAACCGAACATTAAATTAAAACGAACAAAAATGTTCCTTAACATCAAATGAAAAAACAAAATGATAGTATCTGTTACAGTTCTTACTACTGTAGGCAACATCAAGTGTCAGATTTTTAAATGAAATTTTACAATATGTCAAATCTTATGACTTTTCTTTAAGATGGTTGAAGTCCATGTGTGGGTGTGAGATGAATCATATTTGAGAGCTGGTGAAGTTCCAGGTGAAATGTTAAGATCCAGCTGAACAAACACGTCATGCTGGGACCCAAAGAACTTAACTTTCTCTCCGCCAGTGGAACTATGAGATCTCAGCATCACCAGGCTAGAGTCTCCATTGAGAAAACACCATAAGCAGTCCACCTAATCAACATAACAGTCCCATCAAGAGGCGTCTGAAAGACGGCTGCCATTGGTCAGAAAAACAGATAGATTCATCGTAAACTCACGCTATTGGTCAAGCCAATCACTTAAACATACAGACTAAATTTGTGATAGTACATTGTTTATTCATATTTACAGCTGCAGTAGAGTTTTTTCCAACATAAAAAGGGAACTTTTCAAAACGTTGGTTAACATTTTCTTTAAGTTCTCTCAAAACATTCTTGAAGTAATAGTAGAAATTTTTAACGTGGTTTATCATATATAGCAAAAACGTTATTCCTAAGTTGCTGGTAGAATGGTTTAAAACATTACAGAATTGAAAAGTTTAAATAACAATAACCAAGCAAATAATGTTAATACAACGTCTAAAAAACTGGACATTTTGAACGTTCCTAGAACCTTCAACATTTTAACATTTTTGTTGCTTAACGGAAACGTTTGGGAAACATTCATACTACTTAAATTGTTGTCATTGTGTGAGAGTGAGCAGAGAGCCAGCGGTTTCAGAGCCATGTAAGATTGATGCGGGTGTCACCGGTAGGAAGTCTGTTCAGCTAGGCCTCATTGCAACCCATGTCCTCGTGCGCCGGGCTCAGCTGGACGCCGCATAGTTTGGCAGGCAGAATTCAGAGGGGAAGAACTTTAATGATGAGAACCAATGCCACAGTGAAGACTTTCCCATCATGCCTGAAGACCATCATCTGCTCAGACATGGAAGCTCTTTTCTCAAGAACACAGGAACAAACTGCATCTGGTCGCAAAGAAAGCAGCGTGTGCTATAAATAAAAGAGAACGTTAGCCTGGTCTCAGAGTGAGAGCAGTCAGAGATATCACAGACCTTCTGAAGTGGTCACCTACAGAAGAAGGACACCAACAAAATGTCTCATTTTGTAAGCGAAAATATGCCACATACAGAATATTAAACCATAATTATATTCACATACAGTCATTTCCTCTCTCTGGATTCTGATTGGTCAGTCACTGTGTTCTGTGGTCCGTTTTTTCTGTTTGACCAGCAGTTTCCTGCATAGCTGCGCTAGTTTTATTTCCCACAACAAGGTTCAACATTCAATCAACTAAAAGTAGATTTATTTTGGTTTTGTTGGAGAAGTCAAACTAAATTGTCTTGCATTTAGGCTTTTTAGTTTCTTTGGCAGCAAAAGACCGTGAAACAATGTCATGACATTCCCACTACAAATCATTAATATCAATATATTTACTACTAATAAAAAAACAGGGTTTAGGGTCACGGTTGGTATTTGTTTCAAAATGAGTTTATCTGTAATCTCTGGTATAAACACTAGGTTACATCTGTAACTATAGGTGAGTTTTAAACAAACAGAAAAGTCTATTACAATCTTGTGTAGAAAACCTAAAATGTTTGCTGGATAGTGTCACATTTAACCAAACAAAAGCTAAAAAATGCTTTGGAACAGTAAGTTCTTCCTTTATCGAACGTGAATATTTTCTGTGCAGAGCCCCAGTAACCCAATTCCAGTGCCACCCTCAGATTCGATCCCACATGATGGCACAGTTCTCAATGAACCATTGAGCCTCAGCGCGTTGAGAGACTGTGTGCCATGTCACTCAACTTATCAATGAACTGTGAACGACTGAACCGAGTGGAGAAGCTGTCGGCCAATCGGAGACGCCAACACAAACAGTCGGTTAAGGCAACCCAACCCAAGCCTGTCACCACAAAACTCTGCAATGTCTTCACTCGCAGCCTCAGAGTCCTGCTGAAAGCATTTTTAAAGGGACGGTACGTGTCGGGCGACGTGCAAATTTGAGTTAAGAAGGTACGTGTAAAGTACAGAGGAAGAAAAACACCTTAAAACCATCTAGAGTGTAAAAGTGTGGACCTCCCAGCTAACAGAGAACGTTGTCTTAAAGTTCTCTCAAAGTTTTCAAAAACATTCTTGCAGCAATGTAAGCGGTAGAATGTTTTTTAACATTAAATAATATCAAAAGTGTTATTCTTAAATTGTTAGTGGAATGCTTCAAAAACGTTGCAGAATTAAAACTGGACACTTTAAACGCACACTTTAATGGAACTGTTAGGGAAACGTTCTTACAACCTAAAATTGTTAGCTGGGCTCCAGCCATGGAAGGTTGGGCTGATCAGATGACACTATAAGCTAATTTAGCATAATGGAGTTCAGTAATACTGTACTGTAACTCAGACTAACCAGTATAAAGATGCATCCATGATTTCACACCTGTGTACACTGGCAGGGCTGCAAAAACTCAGACACAGTAAGAGACGTCCCTCAGACGGGCTCGGTCTGGCCTCGTCCAACACTTACAAACACATGCCTACAGACACAAGTGGCTGATTTGCTGGACATTGTTGATATTATTTCAGGGTCTCAGGGGTGCTCGTGTTGAGCCCGGGCTCCACATCCTGACCGGCTCGATTCTTTTGTACGCCCTCCAACCTGCACGGCCGGGGACTTCCAGAGGCAGGGGAAGATTTATGAAGCCCCCGTGGCCGGGGTTAACCCCCGCCGCCTTCCACCAAGACGATTCCTTTTCAAAACAATAACATCCAGGCCCGGGCCTCCTCTGGGACGGCCCGCAGCGGTGTTGACGCGATCCGTTTGTCTTGACGACTGCGGCTGTCTGCGTAAACGCTAAACGCATCACATCCTGAGAGCCCGACACTGAGAGCTAACAAAAACTCGTGAGCTACCGCTAACTCTCGCTACTGCTAACACTGCGCCCTGCTTTTTGTTGCAGTATCTCCCTTTCCATTTATAAATACAAAACGTACATAAAAGAGACTGTAGTTTTACCACATCTCTATATATTTCTTTTCTGTACAATTTACAAGCTTCCATCAGATGGAATATTTATACATTTTGCCCTCAGCGCTCCCAATAATGACACCAGAAGTTAATAATAAAGCACAAACACTTCATACTGCCTTCCAAAACCTGTTCACACTTTATATATCCTCCCCTAAACCTGTAACATCTAACATCATCAAGAACTTTATGACTGCAGCTGAGCTGTTCACCACACAGTTATGATGGAACGTGCTCAGAATGTTGGCTAACGTTTTCCAAAAGTTACCCCAAAGTTCTCAAAAAAGTTTTTTTTAATGGTATATCATCTATCACATATATCATATATCACAAACATTATTCTTAAGTTGTTAGTGAAACATTTTCAAATCGTTACAGAATTAAAAAACATTTGGATAACATTTATATAACCAAGCAATAAAACACAATGTCTAAAAAGTTTCCTAACATTTTGGAGCTTTCTTTATGTGACGGAAGAGAAGAGAGACTAAAAGAGGTTAAAATGTATGTTTCTCTACAAAAGCTGGTTGTCTGATCCAAAACCCTGCAGGACTGGCAATTAATCTGCAGACGTCACACATCTCAAGAGTAACAGACTCAGCCTTAAGCCAAACTAATCACCACACAGCTAATGAAGCCAAAAGCAGCAAAACTTCCTTCCAGAGTTACTGTAAGAAAATCAGTCTGAAGAAACGTTTAAAGATAAAATAAAACAGCTATTTACACAACAATTACATTTACAGACAGATACATACTGACATAAAACTGAATATACCTCCATTTTGCATCTCTTTTTCTGCTTTAAATACACAGTCCGTAACTTTTGCCTCTCTAGCGCCATCTCTGCATGAAAAATAAAACTGCAGGTTCCTTATATATTTTACTTTGAAGTCAAATAAAGACAAACTGACATTTCCTGGAAAATCTGACCCGACAGCTCAAATTATAAATCATTATAATAAACGTATCGTTGTGAATCTGGATAAGATAGGATCATGTTAAACACCAATCTGTCATGCACTTGCTCAATGACTGATTTTTACCCAAAACGTTACAGAATAGCTTTTGAATCTCCGATCTGCAATGTGATCGCAAACATTTGGAACTCACTGTACTGTAAATCAATCGTGTCTCGTGTGTCTGAGAAATGAAAGATCAAACTGGATGAAGCTGTAATGTAGCAGCACCAGTCTGCTGTCAGAATCTGATCTGAGGTTTTGGTGGAGCTCGTTGGAAATAGCAGGCACACGGGGACCAGAGTCACTGTTTGTCTGTCTGACTGAGGGAAAGCAAACAGATTTACCACTGCTGTCAGCGAGCCGGCCACATCTAATCCTTCCCTTACCCACTCCACAACAACAACAACATCCATGTGTGTGGTGCCTCAGATCGCGTTTCTAATCCCGATACACCATAATCAAACTATAAAATAACTGTACAGTAATGAGAAAACTGAAATATCAGTCGTGTAACCAAAACACATCTCGGTTCATTCGAATGTATAAAAAAAAACTCCCTGAATTGCACGTCGGGGACCGCAGCTATTTTAATACACTGCTCTGACTACGACAAAAAATCTTGATGCATAAAAGGATCCAGAAGACCATTAACCTAGTCCAGGCTAAACCATAAACCTTGTCTGGCCAACGGTGCCAAAACCGAGCGAGCGTGCGGTCGGAAAGCCAATCTCACTACAGTGGAGTGTGGCATCGCTAGAGGAAGACACGGAAAGACCAATCACCAGCAAGCTGCAATAAAGATTTGCAGGCAACTGGAAAATAAGGCAACATGTGGAAAAAATGCGACAGAGGATGACAGAAGAGGGCTGACTGGACGCATGCAAATAGCTGCAGCAGAAGCAGACGGCTGGGCAACATCAAAAAGCTGCCAAGCCAAACACTGACTTCAAATTATGTGGATATAAATTTCTAACGATATTAAACAGCGACATGAGAGAAAAACACTTGCTTTACAAACAGCTCTTAAAATTAATCTTCAATTTAGTTTGGAAGTCCGTCGAGACAGCTGTTGTTAAAGAACTGCGGTACATACACTACAAAACTCAAAATATGTGAGTACAACTGCTCGACAGATTTTATTATCAGGAAGAGTTTTTCCTCAAGTTCCTGACCTCCGGAAGGAAAAAATGAAATTCATACAAATGATCAAAAAATGGTTCTGATTTTACAATGGCACTAATTAGGGGCAGTTTAGTTTTATGGTGGTTATATTTCTGCTGTTATACCCTGAAAATTGTATTTCATGTTAAAAGCAAAGATTTATGGTTTATAGGCCCCAAAAGAATAGAATGTCAGATAAAAGGTTCTCTGCTCCAAATGAACCGAAATGGAGGATGAAAACTTGGAGATCATTAGCTAGGAACTATGAAAGTTCTTGGAGTTCTTAAAGTCACTGTCGGTACCGACTGGAATAACACAGGCTAACATGTGGTTTAATGACAGAATTGAGTTCGTTGCTTTTTGGCCATTGAAAACCATCAATAATATCCCAACATATCTGTTACTCTCTGTATATTACACATACATGAAAATATAATTAAAATAACATTGGGTCTTTAGGTTTTTTTTTGACAGGTTCAGTTTATACGAGTCTTAACTTTTTACTTAATTTTAAAAAATATTCCACAGATCAACACAAAAATGACATCACCTGTCAGAATCTATACAATGATGGCATTATTGATTCTTTGCATGACAGCCCCTGATGGCAAAAACAATGACAAAAACATTACGTATGTGCTGCTCTTTGCCATCAGAGGTGAATTATATCCTTTACGTTGCCCAAAAAAACATCCTGGGCAACGATGGAACAGAAAACTAGACAAATAATTTTCCCCCAGTTCAAAAAGAACAAATTGGACACAGGAGACCTCTGACATAAACGACATGTCAGACTTTCTGAGCAGGAACCGTGGACAATGGAAACCATAAGATGCCACAAGCACCTCATCACTTTGTCAAGGGTTCGAGTGAAGCCTGGAGAGACGCAATTTAAAAAACAGTCTGCCATCGTATCAACATTAAATCTCAAATGGATGGAATTGGTGAAGCATATGGCAAGCATACTTCAGAAACTAACGCTGTACTCCACAGACCTGAAGTCCACACGCCGGCCCATGACACAGTGTGTGCTTGTTGTGTAACTAAAGAGTGCAGGGCCACAGTGTTGAGCAATGAGCACAACCAGACATGTTGTCTAGAAGTTCTGCTTGTGTCTGTTTAATCAAGGCTGTAACGTTGTGTTTTGGTAAAAAAGGTTTTGCTTTCTTGTTCTCTAACATACTGGAGATGTTTATGTTTGTTCATTTGGCAGACGCTTTTATCCAAAGTGACTTACAGTGAATTCATTCAGTGAATATACATTTTTATCAGTACTTGTGTTCCCTGGGATCGAACCCACAACCTTCACGCTGCTAACGCAATGCTCTACCAGTTGAGCTACGGAAACATAGAGATCTGCTTCCAACAAACATAAGATCCATCATCTGAAGAGAGAGAGAGGCAAGGAATCAGATTTATAATCTACAGTAAGAAAGTATGTTTTCCGACCGCACTGTTTTGCGACGGCCGCTACAGAAGAAAAAAAAACACACCAGCAGCTGGGACAGTGTTCTCATCTGTTTGGACGCATGTCTTACAGCTCTCGGACTCTCACGCTGCACAAACAAATGTGTCTTTTGCAATTTCCTACATCTTGACAGATTAATATTTTGGTTGCATGCTGTGTGATAAGAGAGTCTTTTACCTGTAAAATTTCCACATCTGTAATGCTGACAGAATCATATAAGTTTGTTTATTGAAAGAAAACTTGCTTCTACAATTATTAAAAAGCAAATGTGGGCAGATAAATGATTCTTGAGGACACAAAGCATGAGAAGACATTAACAAATTGTTTATTTTTTTAAATCCACAGTTAGACAAGCAAGCAGGACATTCTATCATTGCATTTGGGCCGCATTTAATTATTAGACAAATATTTTATGGCCCTGTTCCTTCCACAGGATATATATATATATATTTATATAAATACATTCAGACCACTTAAAAATTGTTGTTAGGATGTGAAGAGACTTTGAACCAGTATAACAAAAGTGTTTGAATGTTTAAATTTGCCTACCCTGCCTGTAAAGCAGTGGGACAAATATAATAATGGTGCGTTTGGCAGGATATTTACATACCGTGGGCGAATCGATGAACCCAGTAATATCCCATGTCCACACCGAGAAACGCAAGCCACCACGTCCAGGCTGAATTCCAGGGAAGCTCCAATATACGGAAGTTGTTCCAGATGTAGATATAAGCCGACAGCTCCAAACTTCTTAAAAACAGCCTGAGAAACAGATCCAAGGAGTCGGGTTAACTCAAATACACAGTGAGGTAACCAGCAGATAAACAACATGTCATAAAATCTGCTGGATAGTTTATGAGTGCAATATAAAATTAATCAGGCTTTGCTCTGTTTTGTTCAGTACTCTTGACTGTTTTACTTTACATAGTTAAACTGGTATAAGTTAAACCATTCTAACTATCTGTATAGGTAGCAGGTAAGTTAGAGTTTAGTTAGTGACGGTTTTATTGACTCACTGAGGGAGACGTGACATCATTCCGGCTGACACAGACGTGATGAAGTCATTGATCTTCATGTGAGGGCGGCCCGTCTTTAACCAACCCAACACCATCTCCAGCAACATCAGACCAGTGAAATACGGCGTGGCCTAACACACACAGACAGACAGTGTAAAACCAGCTGTGAATTAAACCAACATAACAAATCACACTGTGGAAATACTGTACGGCTCTTTTTGTGTCTACGTTTGTGTCAGCAAGTGCTACTGTAGGACACACTTCCTGTAACAGCCTAAAAATGCATGTCAAACTTCATGTACAAATTCAACACACCAGGCTACTGTCAGGAGACTGATTCTCTCCAAGAACCTTTTTCTGT
>JAZGTK010020394.1:0-11008 GCA_036877625.1 Ambastaia sidthimunki
TTATATTTATAATCTGGGCAGATGCTTAGCATAGCAACCTAAAGAGCATTTAGTTAGTTTAGCAGGTAGCTCTGCATACAAATTACACGATCATAGAAAGATCATTAAATCTAATAAATCTCATACATTTCAGATTCAAAAATAATATGTCAAAATCATGACCCAAAACAGCATTGCTTTCCACGATTATCAGTAAATATAACTTAAAAATCTGTTGCATACACATACGTTTCCAATGCCTTCAGTAGACATTATAGAGCACATAGACTATTTTTGTGATTTATAGTTTATAGTGCTTTTTGTGTTTTTTTTGTTCTTTTGGGCTTGACAGCCCCAAGGCACTATAAGCAGTTGTTGTACAACAATAAATGCTTAACAATTCTTCAAAAGTTTCTGCTTACCACAGTAAGAAAATAACAATTTTTTTAGAAGTGTTCTTTAAAAAGTAAATGCATCTTTAATTTCACTGAAATCCCAGTGCTTGAGATCCTCCGTTTCTGCGGTTTCCAGACAGAAATCTTTCTGTCAGGGCATCTCAGAAGTGTTCAGACTGCTGTCAGTTGTACAGATGTGTGTGTCAGCAGACTGACAGCCGTGGTTACATCTGATTATGCGTATGACAGATTTGATGAGGGCATTTAGTCAGCGCTTAATTTTTTATTCACTCTTTCATGTCTTCCCATCATTCTTTTCATTTCTTGTGTTTTATGATTCTATCACCTCAGCCAGTGATCTGGTGCAATTTTTGGTATCTTTTTTTGTGTATAATGGAATCCCATAATGCATTTATACATTGTACTTGTACTTCAATTTAACTTTATATTTCATAAAGAAATAGTTCGGTGTATCCAAATATTATTCACAATATTTTGTTTATTATTTGTGTGTGCTGGGTATTTTTAGGCCTACAGTATTGAACCATTAGCTTAGCATCATGTTAAAACTAAAACTTTACTGAAACCCTGTCAGGTTCTGTGATGATTAGGAAGCCCCCCTAAAAGGCAGCTGCCTGTGTAGACATCTCACTGTCTGTCATGTAATCCAGTGCGGAACAGCCTGAAACCCAGAGCTAAAAGTTCAGAAAGATCAGCTACTTGTTTTTGTTTGACAAAGGCGTTCAATGTCGGCAATTAAACCGTCTGACTGCTTTCTAATTATTGTCCAGGGATCACTTTTCTCTTTGGCTTGTTCTTTCTCACTTTGTTGATTGATTTGGAGAGGGTTCAGCAATGAAGTGAGGTAAAGCTCTTAGTAAAGTGCTGTTATTGAATATCCGTACGTGGCAGGAATTAATAACTAACCGAGTAAACAAAACATTCATCATTTAAATAGCCTTCTGTATTATGCTGGTTTTTTATTATTTGAAAAAGTGCAAAGCACATTTATAGGAAAACAAATATTTGATACGTGACTGGATCCATCATCCGGCGTGCTGTGTCACGTACCCGCAGACGAGCCTTTACTGTGAGTACTGTAAACATTTATGCATACAAAGAAGAGAAAATTGCCTCCAATTCAATATGTTCTCCAATTATCATGTGTAATAGGCTGTGAAATCCTCATATCTGCGCAGTCACTTGGAAAGGCAACAGAAATGGCCTGAACACTTAGCCTGGATTCTCTGCCCTCAGCGTGCTAATGACAGACAGGCCTGTCTCTACCGTACACCGAGAAATATCAGCCGTGTTCCTTCAATAGCCTCACAAGAATCCTCATATTTTCTCATTACCTACTTTTTCCATTTCTGCCAATCTCTCCCAAAGCTCAAGAGCAAATTCCATTTTCCTTACATTTTCTTCCACATGACTACAGACAGGATTGAGCAAGACCCTCAGTTTGAAGAATGGCTAATAGTGTTTACAAACTTGACTGTTTACAGTACAACTAGATGTGCTCACATTACCCATATGAGTAATGGCAGATTGAGTGGTGGATCCTGGCATGGGTCACACAGACAGTTGCCCTCGGGCGGCTCGGCTGCACACAGACGCTCACTCCTCTCATCTGTCACTCATTTATACCAGTTTCACAACACTGTTGTCTCTCTCATTGAAATGAATTGAGATTTAGCAGGTAACTTCTGAAGCACCGTGTGCTACATTCTCATGACCTCCCACTTCACTGCTGTCTGCCTACACCACAGAAATAGAATAAGTGGTCTTCCTATAAAACAGTCAGGTCAGTTTAATCACATTATAAAATAAGATGTGTCTCTCTTCTGAATATATCAACATTTATATACAGTTGTGATTTTACTGAATATATAAATTTGTGTTTATTAAAAATATGTATTTGTGTTTATTAAAAATGTTTTTTTCATTTAGATTTTTATTTTATTTATTTATTTTTTTCTCTGTGTCAGGACCACTACTGCCCGGCTTATGTACTAACCACTAGACCATAGGTTTGTCAATATTGATATTTACTTATATATATATATTTAGTTTTTCCTTACTTCCTTTCCTTATTTGTCCCTCTCTTACACTCACTTTCTCAGCCTGCCCTCCCGCTGACTGTATTTAGTGCCTAAAGAACAAACACTTAAAGAAACAGAAAGAGAAATGAGAGTGTCTGAGTATTGTAAATATATGTGTGTTGTAAAGACGTGTTGGCTCAAGCTGTTTGTGCCTGTAGCTAATATACCTGTGAGAGACAAGCTCGTCTCCGTCTGCCGGCTTTTCTGACAGTACCTGTCAAATGTTACCCGCTTCTCACAGCCCCACAGCAGCCCCAGTCTGTGTGCTCTAGAGCTCTTCAAACTGATGTGTGCTGCTGGTCTCTCCTGACATTAGCTTAAGTACTTGAAGTGCATTTGTTTGGTGATGGAAAGTTGGGGCTGAGTCACACAGTATTGCTGTTATCCAGGGCAATTGTACAATATGTACAATATCACAGGCCTTGGATTTCTTTACCTGAGGTGACTGGAGGAGCAGACAAGCTGTGCATCTCTTGTGTAATATTATTTTTATGCTTCGTATTTCCATGGTGTTATTTTTTGGGGGGATTTTGCTTAAGAAATGATGTCTTGTGATGGCATCCAGTCAGCAGTTTGTTGTGCCCTAAAGGCCTCATGCCCTGATTAGGGCACATGAGTTGCCATTCATGGACTAGAATTTGAATAAAATAGAATTAATGAGTAAGCAGTACATTGAACTGCAGCATAATTGGTCCACACAAATTATAATACAACCAACCCAACCTTGAGAATTTTGTCAAATTTATTTTCAGTCAAAACATTGGTGGTTTTTTTTTTACCAAAGTCTGTAAAATAATAGTAAATGTATTAAATAATAACAAAATACAAATAGAATAAAATAAAATAAATATAAAATAAAATTAAAAAAACTATTTTAATGACAATAAAGTGCACAACCCTGTCCACATCAGTTATGCCCAAATGGGGCATGTTTTAGATCAAATCCTTTTTGATCTACTTATTGATCTCATTTAGTAAACACAAGCAGAATGAATTTCTTTATAAGACATTTGTAAAACCATTGTTCTGTAAATCATTGCATTGAATTGAATACAACAATTCATGTAAGAACGGTTTCACGAATGACTTGCACAGAAATTTATGTAAGAATGGATTTATGAACCATTTACAAAGACATTTGTTCTGCTCCTGTTTCATGAATAAAGCCCATTATTTTCCAGAAGGGCTTTTGTCTTTTTTGACACACTTGTACAGAATATCTGTGTCCATAGCGTATGATTGTGTGTATATGAACATCACTGTACATGAAATACTTTACATGCATTGACAGTATCTTAACACATGCTGTCCTAAATGTATCACATACAATAAGTACCTGCATGACAGCTGATAATATTCATCACAACCATCTCAAAAGAGTGATTTTTTGCTTTTAGAATGATTCAGAGAATGTATACACTCTTTTCCACTCATGCAGGAACAAACAGTCCTGCATCATACACTCAGAGAGAGAGAAAGAGAGAGAGATGTCAAGTTATTTTCCTTCCCCTCTGGTCTCTTGAAATGCAGTGACATATTTCACTAGTACTGGTCACAGTCCTCTAGCCAGGACATCGCTTTGAGCATTTACCTCCTCTTGCACATGGAAGGTGAATTTCAAACTGTCATAATGTGTGTCCGGGGTGTCAGACATACTGTCCAGCATTAAATCTGAGACCATGTCTGTATTGCATTTGGTATCGTCTCTTTTGTCCTTAGCCTGTCCTTGTGTCTTTTTTGTAGTCAGTGTGGTATTTCACTCTTCCATTTCCTGTATGATGGTCTAAAATCAAGTGACCAGGTTGGCCGGTTTCCCCAGAGGTGTCTTTGTGCTGGGCATGCTGGGAGAAATGTGCTGCCGGCACTGACATCAAGCCTTACTATATGTCTCCGGTGCCTTACCTCAATGCCAGACTGCAAACTTCAGTCAAACGTTGATAGTTAACTTCAGGTTTGACTTTCCACCTCTGTTCCATTTCAGCCAGACAAGTTAGCCTCACTCTGCCCCAGCTGTACCTGCCTGTCTTTTTGGCTAATCTGTCAGGCATTAAGGGTTTTCAGCAGCACTGCTCACGGGCAGTTACCGTTTTAATGGCTTCCAAAAGGATCATAATTGCAACCATTCAACAGAAAGTCTTTCGGCAAGACCAGCACTTTTCATGTTTCACTGACTTCTTATTTGCCTCCCTTCCCGAACCTGTAGTTTCTGTGCCCGCTTATTTGCCACTGAACTCTTTTTGCTGTTGTCATAGCGACCGATTCATTGCTATGGACAGCCTACACGGATGACCCTGGGTCCTGCCTCGTAAGCCCCCCATGATCAGCCTCACACAAACAGACTTGCTTTTATTAAATCCCAGTTTCATTTATGCTACACTTTTTGTATGTAAGTCACCCAAACAGGAAGCAAAATAATAAATGGATCTGTGTGTTCACCTTTTATTTGAGTTTTATTGCTATAGTTCTTTATACAATGTGTATTGTAGCAAAACAGCTTTACAGAAATAGAAATATTTTAGTGCAAAAGGGAGAAAAAGATATTTTAAAAATATCATTTTTTCACAAAATATTTCTTATTAAGCTAAACTAACTCATTTAGCTAGTATTACACTCACCCACTCGTGTACATATTGTACCCTGTACCAGGACCGGCCCACTTCAGTCTTCTGAAACTCATGCCTACTCATTGAGTCCCAGTGGTTTACATACATCACAGACGTAGCATGTGTGACGTTACATTTCTTTGTTTTTCCACCAGTGCCAAATTATTTGTCTTCCCTTCAACATATCCAGTTACTCTGACTCAATATATTACACAAATATTGTGACAGACGTGAGTTTTATCATTATCTTGGATGTACAATTACCCTTTTAAAAGACAAGCAGTCACACACACATAAAGATATATGGTTATATATAAAGATTTGGTACAATTCATTGAACTGACTGTAATTTTGACCCACACTACCTTGTTTTCTGTTCAAATTAAATATCTGTCCAGAGAAGGATTCATGTCTTTGTGAAGTATATTCTGGCAAGACTGTTGAATGTCTGTCGTTCTCTGTAGGGGTGTGAGTTTTCATAAGTGTGACTCAGCAGATCGGTCTCTAATGAGTGTATGTGTTGGCACTAAGTCCACAGTAAGTAGTAATGAGATATTCTATCAAAAGTCTTGTGTGTGTGATTGTATTCATGTACAACACGCCCTCGTGGACTTCCGTTATAAATAACCTTTCAGCTCTCTCTCTTTCTGTCACCCCCCCTCTCTCTCACACACGCACACACGCACACACACACACACACACACGTGTATGCCAGGCAGAGAATGTATCCCACAGACGTCTGTCTGTGGTTTGCTGTATATCCTCTTGCTTCCATGTCCAAACCCCTTGTATACCTGTCTGCAGTCGTGTGTGTGCATAAAGCAGACAAAACAAGAGAGAGAAAGAGAGCGAGTGTGTATCATCTCTCTACCAGCATACTGCACATATTTGCTTTTCTACTTGAGTTCTGCTGTATGACTCACTGAGCTGATCTTGACCATGTCAGAAAAGGTCAAGGTTAGCCAGCAAATTGGCTCTAAGCAATCAAGCTTTCGCTGTGCCTGTGCTTTCATCTCTTAGGAGGGGTTTGATGAGGTCTGGCCACTTTCATGCTCTGAGCTAAAGGTATCTGTGACACTGCAACTACAAAGAGCTGATATAAAAGGGTCATGTGACACACACACACACACACACACACACACACACACACACACACACACACACAGAGCACTAGATACATATTCTGTTTTAGAGCACTTTTACATGTAGGAGAAGTAACACCATTTGGACTCTTTATACATCATGGTGGGAAGGCAAATAAATAATCGGTTTTCTCAGTTTTTACAAATACAGAAGTGCTGATTGCATTCATCAAGCTCAACCACTGAGTCATGCACTCAGTCGTGTTATTGTAGAAAAATGTCCAAATAAATATTTTTCTTTCATTTATTGTTTCTAAATATTGAAAATTCTTTCTACAACCAACATTTTCCCTGAGACAAACTGGCCAAATTCCACTGACTAATTTTATAGCATGTCACAAAAGTTTTATTTTCTTTTAAAAACATTTTTTTTGTCTATCTACTATGAATGTTAATTTAATTTTTTTTAAATCCGAAAGTTGAACTGTAGACATTTCAAATTGGTTTAACAGGTTTACAGAAATTTCAAACCAAATATAAAATGTATGTAAAATAAAACAACTTATGTGATATTTAGATTGACCTCCTGAGGTTAATAATCAACATTTTTGAAGGTTAAGTACTTATGGAAGGTGGCAGTAGTGTGTTACTATGTGAAATACTCAAGGACAGGAACCATGCTTTGTCTATTTGTGTGTATTCACAACAGCTGTGAATGTGTGATCAACAGGAAGTCATATCTGAGTGTTCTAAAGCCCCTGACCACCTGTTGCCCCCAGTCTTCCCTCTAGAATGTTTGGCCACATGCTTGGGGGCATTAAACAGGGGGCGATCTTTATGTGGGCTTTAGCCTGTGAGACATTGTTAAGGCTAGAGAGGTTATTTAAAAACACAAAACCCCTCTAGTCATCTATATCAGCTCATGTATGACATTACACAGTGAAGAGACATACATTGAAATAACTTGTGTGTTTTAAACAGGTGGAGATTGAAAAGCTGGACTACCATCACTACCTCCCTCTGTTCTTTGACGGGCTGTGCGAGACAGTTCACCCATATGAGTTCTTTGCACGGCAGGGAATTCATGACATGCTGGAACATGGTGGCAGCAAGATCCTCCCTGTTGTCCCACAGCTCATCATACCCACCAAGAGTGAGTGTCATTAGTACGTAGTATTAGGAAGCCTTACTTTCTAATATTGGCATAAAGTCTGGTTCACCTTGCACTTTATTCCAGCCAAGAACTGCACACTTAGAAGCTAGTTAAAAAAATGTGGAGGTAAATGCTCCAAAACCCGTGACTTGGAAGATGATGTCCTGGCACATATAGAAAAGGCCACACAGAAGTCAGTCAAAACCAAAAGGTCAATGTTTTGGAGTGGCCCAATCAAAACCCAGACAGGAGAATAAATAAGCACCTGTGGGCTGATTAAACTGCTGGATTGAAGTTGAAATAGTTTTGCTGAGAAGGTGATTCTTCCCTTAGATAGATGGATGTATGTATGGATGGATGGATGGATGTATGTATGGATGGATGGATAGATAGATAGATTTCTGTTACAGGAACAGGCACTGATATATTTGTTTCAGGAGTTAAACTAACTCAATTATTGAGGCATCTAAATGTCGTGCACCTGTGGTATTTAGAGAAGGAAAAGGTATATGAGGTCGTTCATTTTTAGAGCCTAATATGGGGGAGGAATTAATCGCTCCTTTATTTAGAGAGATTTAGAAACAGATCTTTACTCTTCCAGAGAAGTCACACCATGAATTATTGAACACTCCCTCGGTGCAAATGTCACACCGCTGGAAAACAGTGTGCAGTGTTTGTTTGGTAATTAGAATTTCATAGTGTATTATACAGCTACAGGAGAACAGGAAGTAAGTGGGAATGACTATTAAAGTACAGCTGTCACTCAAAAACAAACACAACCACACAGCAGCAGTTTACAGTGTTTGTAAACAGACAGACAGTCTATTTCTTTGTGGAAATGTGAATGCATGTCTTGCTAAAATTGACTTATTAGTTAAAAAAATGACAGTTATGAATGTTATTTTAACTATTTAAACACCATTTGTATTTCATAACTAACCTCCAAACTGCACGCACAGGATTGTGGGATATCATAGGGATACAAATATGTTGCCTTTAAAAATATTCCAGATGGAGGCACATTGGTAGACAGGATGTTACAAGCATGTTGGATTCAGACATGCTTTGACGCCTTTCTAGCTGCCAACAGGAAGTCTCATCCAGTGCCAGCCAATCAGTGTCTGTCAATACTGCCCACATTCCTACTATCTGCATAGTGCATGGATTTCTATTTTAAAAGAAATTCGATATAATCATTATTTATTTCTGATAGTAATTAATGTATGTAATATTAATGTATGCAGGCTTTGTATAAAGTTGTTTAAATATGTGCCAAAATGAAGAGGAGAACTTCTGAGTCTGCTTTGGAACACTGTGTATTGTGAAAGCTCTATACAAATTAATTGAATTGAATTTCTTTGTATACTGCTCGCGACAGCAGCTTTTTTCAATTCGGACACAAAGAGACAAAAGACAAAAACATCAAACAAAGTTATTTTGGACCTTCTACCCTCTTTCTTTTTTGCTGTCTGCAGATGCTCTGAACACGAGAAACAGGCAGGTCATCTGCACCACCCTGAAGGTTCTACAGCACCTGGTTGTGTCATCAGAAATGGTGGGTGAGGCTCTGGTGCCGTACTACAGACAGATCCTTCCCATCCTAAACATCTTCAAGAACATGAACAGTAAGCAGCCCACCAACCCAACCAACAGCTCACAAAACATTTCTTCAGGCTTCGAGTTTTTCAGACGATCACAATTTTGTGATTTGTTAAAGCCAGTTATGGCCATCTTATTGATTAGTGATTGTACCTTATGTAAAGGGTGAAACCCTTACTGTACTATGGTAAAATCAATATCTTTGACGTATATAATTAGATTATAGATTTGGAACTGTTTGATTTACAAATTTACAAGAACTTTCTTTACTTTTTCCAGTGTCTGGCTTCCATGTTTAATCGATTTCTATCTATCGCTAATTTGGCCACATAGAAAAACCCTGACAATTAACATTGACTCAACATTGATTCCTGCCGCTCTTGTCTTGAATGTGATCAGTGCTTCTCCTTCACAATTCAAGCCTTCAGCTCTGATCTTTAAAGCTGGTCTCAGATCAGTAGCCATCACCAGAGCTCTCAGTATCTCTTATTGAACATTCAGCATCATTACTGAACGCTTTGTGCAGACTCTATACTGAGTTTCCACCAATTATGTAGTTGTACTTGTGTTTTTATTTGTCATTTCACATCCGTCACCTTTAAACATCATTTGGTAGACTGACATGAATGGTTCTGTATTTATTGCGCATTGCCATCTGACCGGTTGCCGGCTCCACTCATCGTCTTTGTCAGGCAGACTATGGGCCTGCCAGATATCTCCAGACGTGAGGACAAGCATTGTGGATCAATCACCCCATCACAGGCTTAACCAGCAGAAACACTGCCACCTCACTCCTCTAATCAATAACCAATTTGAATCTTTTGTCTTCGTAATTCCGTTACATTATCTCCTAATGTTATGTTTGAGAAAAAGAGGGAGAACAGGAGAAAAAGAGAAAGCTTTTCTCATTAGCTTAAGGCTCCATGCTAATCTCCTCTGTGAATTAGCAGTAGGTTTAAAAGTGTTTAAAGCCCCATTCACAAGCTCAGATCAGGGCTGGTTAGCTCCAGACTGATCCATCTACATCTGGTTTTCTTTGGCTGCTGGACACTACAAGACATTTTGCATCTTGTTAACTAAGAGAAGCAGATGGGTGTTTGTTCAGCTATAGACACTTTTATGCCCCCAAAGTTGTTTTCCAATCAAACTAACAGGTGTCAACTTGTTTTTTACTTAGGGCATCATTTCCATTATAACCAAGTTAAATGGTTATCCAAAATGCACTTGGTTTTCAAGGAGATGGAAAGTGTCAGTAAGAAGTAAAATAAAAAAAAGTCAAGGTAAATCACTTTTGAAGAATGTTTTAATCAAGTTGAACTTAGGTCAAATCATGTCAAAAAACTGTGTAAATGTTAATTGTGTGTATTTAGCATAAATACAATTTATGTTGTTGTAAAAATGGCAGACAGTATCAGTTTACATGTATGTATTTGGCAGACGCTTTTATCCTATGCGTGTTACAGTGAATTCAAGTTACACAATTTATCAGTCCGTATGTTTAGTTAAGTAGTCTGAGTGTGTGTGTGAGATGTTTGGAGATCTGTGGTTACTTTAACTCTGGCTAAAAATGATCTGCTTTCTCTGCTGGATTCCTCTGGGGGGAGTTGGTGGTTGTGTACCAGATCGTTCTCTGAGACTTGGGCCATTTTTTGTACCATGTGAATGTGTGGAATTAAAGCACTGTGTGTGTGTTATTTTCATGCCTTGTGGCAGTGTGGCCAGAGGGAAATTGTTTCTACATAGAGGTCTTTTGTACCCCAGGATGCAGCTGTTGGCACTGTGGTGGTGTGTGTGTTTGTGTGTGTGTGTGTGTGTGTGTGTGCGTGTGCTCTATTACTCCTTGCTGGGCCTGTTAGGTCTTGAATTTTACAAGGTCACATTTGTCTAGCACTTAACACATATGTGTGAATACATACACTTATTTCTTTTATCCAATGTTTTCCTAATAAGCTGTAACTTTTTTCCAAGGACAGTTCACCAAAAAATTCAATTCTGTCATTATTTTCTCTTCTTTTTGGAGATATAACAAGTCAGTAGAAAGTGGTTTAAAGTGATAACGGTACAGTTTTAATTTTTGTGAACTATTCCTGTATTT
>JAZGTK010020395.1:0-11008 GCA_036877625.1 Ambastaia sidthimunki
TAATGGTCTTGTGTAACCACCTCTCCATTGAGCAAAGACCTCAGAACAGCGAGATGACAAGCAGCAGGAGAAACAGACTGTACCATTAACACACACACATCTCGTCCTGGAATATCCGTCTTCTTTATATATTTTATGACTGAATCTAGCCGAG
Source organism: Ambastaia sidthimunki (assembly GCA_036877625.1). Classification (NCBI taxonomy): domain Eukaryota; kingdom Metazoa; phylum Chordata; class Actinopteri; order Cypriniformes; family Botiidae; genus Ambastaia; species Ambastaia sidthimunki. The sequence continues at coordinate 155 of JAZGTK010020395.1, forward strand.
GCGGTTTAACACACAGACGAGCATTCAGTGGTGTTTACTAGAGGAAATCAAGACTGGATTACAGCTGTCACTCAACCATATCCCAGCAGCACACGGTTATGATATAACATGGCCATCACCAGTGGATGGGGCCAGAAATTAAATAACAATATTAAGTTATTATGAATCCTCCCTCTAGCCTAAATAAGACAATCATTTACCAAGTACTAAATGTAAAAATTGCTTTGGAGACAAAGTTGATACTTAATTGAACGCAGCACAGAACTCTAACATCTCATAAACATAAAATGTGCTGATTATGAGTCTCATCAGCTCTTTTAAAACCTGAGACTCACAGTCTAAAAACAAACACATTCTGAGCTGTCACTACAACACACACCATCACATCCTTAGAGAATCACTGAGACACACACACACACACACACCCTCAGAGCTTTATGTAAATGTGAAAAATGTTACTATTGCAGTTTTGTGAAATATTCCTCTCAAAATTGTCTGAAAAACACCTCATTTAAATGTAAACACTTTTTGCAATATATCAATATATTTTTTCTGTTTTTTTTGGATAGACAATTCACAATGGATACACAGATATTGTCACCTACATCTCTGAATACCTGAGGGTGAGTAAATAAACAGCAAATGTTCATTTTTGAGTGAACTATCCCTTTAAGATAAGATATGATAATAAGATATCATACATAAATCACAGCCAGCATCAGTATTGCTCATTCTTTGGCTTTTACTGATTTAACCCTAATTACTACCCTTGATTCTCTATGTAACTCATCTTGGTTCAACACGGTTGATGCATCTCATCATGTAGCTTTAAATACTTTGATCATTTGACATGAAGAATCAGAATTTAGCGACGGCCCATTTTTTCCACTTCTTGTACAATCTGAGATTTTACTGGTGGAGGATGAATCACTGTCGCTTTAAATAAACTGTCTGGCACCGAAACAGAGACGTGTCAGTGTGGCAGGAGCGGGAGATGGTGTGCCCAGATGAACATCCCCAAGCTCAGCGAGACCCGAGTTCTCCTGCCAGCTCTCACGCTGGGTGCTGCAGAGCTTGTGCTGGGCTACCAGACACAAAGATGGTCTATTTTCTGTGACACCCTGCAGCGTGTGAGAAAAGACAAGCGCTTTACCTCTGACAGCTGACACATAACAGAGACCTCTGCTAAAATGCATACATGCTCTGAAATTATGCTATGCACATGTGTATTAATTAAATAATAAAAAAAATAGAAAATAGAAAATAAGTAAAATAAAAGATAAGGTGCAGTACATTCTGATGAAAAGGTCTTTCAGAGGACCTTAGAAGAGTCCTTGAAACTTAGAAGAGTTAACTAAAGATCTCTAAAGGGCTTCGGCCTTCACCAGTTTATATTCAATTTACAAATGGAAGAAATCCATCACAGCTGTTATTGTGAATGTCTTACAAAAAACATTACAGAGAAACACTGAGGAGCTCTCAGGAGAAAGAGAAACCTGGTGAGCTTCTGCTGGAGGCCACGACACCTACACCTGCATTCAGAAACACAACAATACTGTCCAACTCCCACAGTTTACAGCAAAACTGAAACATTGTTCTGATAACAGCTGAAATAGAAATGTTAACTTGTTATGCCATGATATTTACTCAACATTATGTTTAAAGAGCATAAAGTCCAGCGGTGTGGGCCAGTTTGTTGTTATTGGGGTCTGGACAGCTTGAATCTTTAGGGAACTAATGCATTCCAACTGTCTTCAGTGAAGGAGAGCAGGAAATCAGACTCACTCAGACGGCCAAACTGGTAAAATGCAATATCTTACAAATGCAACTGAGTATTATAATGAAACTTGGTAAAGTTTATTGAGACCATGCTGAGAGTACCTGCACAGTTTGGGAACAGCCACCTCCCCCAACCCTCACACACACAGGTTATTTTTATGTGATTGTCACCAAATTTGGTGAACATCATGCCAAGACATTGAAGATGCTAAATTGCAAAGAAAAGTTTGATATCTGCCATGGCAATACAGCAGAAAGTGTGCCACTTCCATCAGAAATAATTACTAATTAATTAATTACTCAGAACAGAATTTATAATAGTCCTTAACATATTGTCTGAATTAAATGCATGTGACAGACATGCATTGTTTTTTAAAAAGCGCCACCTGGAGCTGCCGTCATAGTGCTTGGTTTCATCATTGCTGTCTGCGGCTATATAATGATATTCTAACCTATTATCAGGAACGACATTATGTTTCCTTCTCAAACAATATTACATACAATTAACACAAAAGAAAGTGTCTGGAGTGTTAGCACGTCACATCTTCATATGTTTATGATTCTGGCTGGTAATTATGACCACCAAGAGTCACAGAGTCAGACTGACCTAATAGGTAAATATAAATTCATACAGCGAGGGTGAGTCACTCACAGAGATCTAAAATAACAGCACCTAGAGGAGACGGTTTAAACAGTTGCTTAGCAACCAATTACTTTCCAACAATTATAGGTACTTATGATAAAATCTGGTTAATGAGTTTGCTTTAATATCCTGTGGGAATGCAAAGCAACACCTCTGTAAAGACGCTTCTAAATTTGGCCGTGGAAATTAAGAGGTGTTGTCTGTCTAAAGTGTGATGCGAAGTTTAGTAGTATTAATGTCACAATGGTGCTTAAAGTACAGAATGAAATTCACACTTTGTAACACAGCCATTTGAACATTGCAAATTACCCCAAAATTACTTCAATTAGTTGACATCTATATATTTATGTACTTTATGTATGCGTTTACTGTTTTTCCTGCTCTTTCGTTTCTGTGTTCTGCACTTGTTTCTCCAAGTTTGAGTTTCATGTAAATCAGGGCAGGCTTTATTGTTACCATAGGCCCACTAGTTAAAGATTGACAGCTCCCCTAGCCAATCAGAGGAAGAGTGGAGTTAATGTCACTCCAACGTGACTCATGGCTGCTAAGGGCCACTTATGCAAATTATTTTGGTTGACTTCAAAATAAACATAACATAGATGTAGGCAAACAAAATGTAACAAAACTTTAAATTCGAAACATTTCACTTTCTTTGTAAAACTCATTTTATTGCCCAAAAAATTATATTAATCTTATTTTGGCAATTCTTTTCACATTTTACAAGACAAATTTAACTAAAACAAAAAACACTTTTATTATTACTATTTATTAATGAAACACTTTCAAACATCAAAACACAAGACAAGAAACTTATAAAACAATAAAGATTCTAAAGGTTCTTAAATTTTTGTAACTGAACTGGGTTTAATCAGTGAAGTCCTGTTTTTTTTTTTTTGCGATTATTAAAGGTTATTGTATGTATATCTAACAAATAATGGATGAGTGTGAACACGATTATGATATTTCAATATGACATTATGTATTGATCGTAACTAGTGTCATTTCCCATGACAGCAAATCAAAATCATGTGGAGAAATCCTGGCTGGTAACCTTATGCTGACTGAAGACCATTACTCGATCTGAATACTTATGTAAAACCCTGAAATATCACCTTACCATATGTTATTCATTTGCAATTAAACTGCGAAAACATCAATTATTATCACTATTTATATCAGCTATTACCACATCACAACAGGACAATGAATGTGAACAATTTCAGCAAAAGACTGCAACATGAAATAGGTCTGACTACTTTATGAATGCCCTGTATTTGTGTTTCTGTAGCTCAACTGGTAGAGCATTGCGTTAGCAGTGCAAAGGTTGTGGGTTCGATTCCAGGAAACACAAGTACTGATAAAAATGTATACCTTGAATTCACTGAGTAGCTTTGGGTAAAAGCGTCTGCCAAACGAATAAATGTATTTATATTTAAGGTATTTAGTTGGTACATGTATCCTGGTTCACTTCCATTTCTCAGACGTTACAGGAAGGATTTCTCAACATCACATCCAGGAAAGCTGTTGAAACGGCTTTATTGAGATGGTGGCGACTGATCACTTGATGCTAATTTCAATTCACTGTTGTCATAGAATATTATTGTCACACTTGTCATTGTTAACCCAGTTAACAGACGAGATAAAGGTCTACTCGGACAACACATTTCATAAAGAATATATTCATAACGCACATAAGAAGTGTATTTGCCACTCACTAATACAATAATATATTAAATGACCTGTAACTGTAGCTGAGCTGACAGTTTTCCATCTACACACGTTTAAGCGTCAGCAGAGCGACAGCCGTGAGTCACACTGAAGTGACATCAACTCCCCTCTTCCTCTGACTGGCTAGAGGAGCTGTCAATCTAGAACTAGTGGACCAATGGTGGCACTAAAGCCTGCTCTGATCTACATGAAACACTACCTGCAGCACCTGCAAAAACAAGTGCAGAACATAGAAACAGAGGAGAGCTGGGAAAACGGAAAAAGCACACATGAAGTGAAAATGAGCAAAAACCGTCAGACAGCACAAACAACAGAGCAAGGAAAATGATATTTTGTGTGCGATTCAGAAAACTTTACATTCTTTGACTTGGGCGCCAGTAAAAGTTTATTTTTTACACTGTTATTTTTTATAAGCCTTTGTACTGGTGGTCACCGGGAAGAGAATTATCCTCCCTGCAAAGACCTCTGGAAATGACACAATGTTGCCTCGGCCCCTCCCACATCCCCTTTCATTATCAAAAGCAGCCCTGTTCAGATGGCACTGCTTTTAAACACCCACAAGACACCTGCCACAATCTCCCTTCATCACAGTCTCCACAGCGTGCAATGCTAATGTCCACAGAGCTGAACACAGAAAACTGCTAACTGCAGCAAACTGCACTACATGTCTGTCTGGAGAGCTAAACTCTGCTTTCACACATCAGTCATTCAACAACACTCATTCTCAAACACACATTTGGAGAATACACACTCAGCTGCATTCTGTGTAAAGGGGTTATTTGCATTTTTGTAATAATTCTGCATCATTATATCCCCAACATACATTTGACCAGTTGAATGAGAATCTCTATGAAACCAGAAACCTGCATTGCTTTATGTTTTGCTTTATGTTCTTTTGGCCTTGAGCTCCGTCGTGTGGAATAAACATCATGTCTTAGAAACCTACAGAATAACGCCAGCCGTTAATAAAGGACATTATGGATATTTCATGTGCAAAAAGCTATTGAACAGCATCATTATTATCCAGATTCATTATAGATGTTCAGATGTACAAAACATCCGTTGAAATGATCCTTGTATGTATCTGTCTATTTCTAATTATCCACTCGGAGTGAAACGTGAAAATTACTACTTGGTTTCAAATTCTGATTCCGTCTTTGAAAGCACTTCTGTGATGTGAAGTAGAAATTAGTCTTTAGGTACAAGATAATGGATTTAAATAGGAAAAGTGGTGAGATATTAAGGTTGAATTTCAACCATTATTATGACCACAGCCTGTTACCATGGCTACATGAAAGGGTTACTGGGTTTTTATGTGTGGACTTGATTGTTTGTGCTTGATTATTTTTAAGCCACTTAAACATGTTCATTTTATTTTCTTTGAATTAAACTAAAAAGTTTCACAAGGTGTGTGACAGTCTATTTGTGTATGAGCTTGAGTATACTGCGTGTTGTTGACTACTTTCGTTTGTTCATGTTAATTGTTGATCATCTGGTTTGGTAATCTGAAATGAGGAAACTGGGAGAATGTGTTTTAATCAACCAGTTAAATGATCACAGTATATGAGGGTCATGTGTGCTGTTGATGCTACATGAAAAACAGCTAGTTAACACACTACAACCTATATATAGCCTCAAAAGTTTAGTTAACTCAAAGAAAAAAAAATGTTTAAACAAATGCCCGTTTACAAGAAGCATATTTCAATAGATTAAAACAGGCTGAACGATCAATACTGCTACATGCGAAAGCAGTTTAAAAAAAAACATCTAGTGTTAAAAACTGTGGACTCAGATGTTGAGTCAGTTTTAGGACTTTGTGTTGTGTAATTCTGGAAACAGTGTGAAGGAAGTGGGAGCATCATGGATTCACAGCCTTGTTCTTCTAAAGAAAGATTACCTATAAAGCTCATTGTGTTTTCTATCATGCCATACTCGTCTGTGTTCACTGCTCTCTTTTCATGACTGTGACTGATTTTCTCCTCTGTATCATTTCACAACGGTATGCTTCAAACACAAGCTCTTCTTCAAATTCCATTCTGAATTTCTAAAAATTAAAACTGCATTTGTATCTGCTCTCCAAAAAACCTGTATGCCTCTATTTCTCTCCTCCTGCTCAACATGACTCATCCTCCATTATTTATCATATGCAACATGAATGCCCATCAACAAGATATGAGTAATGGATTTGTCATAACCCAGCACACGGGACCCGATCAGTCGCTGGCAGTGTGGGAGTGCGGCAGGACTCAGCGCATTGTGGACGGGTGGCTGCAGATGAGGTCGGCCGTCTTGTTTGTTTGTCGGTGTGTTAAAGGGACAGTGGGAGAGAGGTCACAGACGGTCACGTCGTACCCCTCGCGACCGGTTGCCCCTGTGAAGGACAGACAGCTCACAGGATGGGACTGCACAGATGCAACAGCGCAGCAGTCGCAGGAAAACCACTTGACCTAATTAAAGGGTCTCACACAAGCAGTTCAGCACTGGAGAAAGTCCATTTAGACTGTAGACAGTTTAGACTGTATAATTACATTTCAATAATTAATAGTGTTTAAAACATCTTATTTCAAACTAAAGTTGTACAAGCACAGGCATCCAAACCTGATCGTCAACACTTTCACCATTTACATTCTTCTTTGTTAACCATACCATAAAAAAACAACAGCACAGACCCTTCAGTGCCACCTTCACTGATGTAGCATTTAATTTAAACAAATCTCATCCAAACATTCTACTGCAGCCTTTCAAAACGGACTTACCGTCAACACATGAAAATGCAGGTGTCTATTATATCCCGTAAACCAAGTATTAGTATTATTTCAGATACAAGTAACTGACCATCGGTTACATCACTGTACTAGTTCAGCTGTGTTACAGGTGTGTCCTGTTTTTTTCCTGTAATCTTGGGTTAGTCTGCATGTAATGGTGTCTGCAGAGTTTAACATTCATTATTACACAGTCCTGACAGCAGAACTACAGCTTGAGTTTGTTACTGCTTTGCTAAGGCAGACATCGAGTATTTTTAGGCATGTGGTTCTATCCTGAAGTGTAATTGGTAGAATAACTAGAATGGCTTTATTTGGAGAGCTGTCACCGAGCTCAGGGACCTGCAATGCTGACAAATGAAACACAATTCTCACCAAAAACACACTTCCTGTATCTGTGTGCCTCTGCTGTGACCTGAAGCCATTAGAGACACAGCAGAGCAACATTTCCTACCAGTCCGTGCGTCTGCACGTCATTTCTGAATAAAAATGCAAAGAGTGTTTGCCTGTGCAAAACTCACGTGTCCCGAGAGGTTTGATATTCAATCCAATTATATTCCTATAGCGCTTTTGCCAGTGTGCATTGCTGCAAAGTAAATTTACAGAAAACATCTTAGTACAGGAAAATTATGCAAAACTATTCTGCAAAAACATCCCAGAGAGCAAACGAACAGCAAGGAAGGAAAAATGACATAAGGTGCAAGAAGAGAACTGTCAAAATAATGAAGTGTCTATAGGACTGATTCTGGTCGTACCTTTAGTGTTAATGGGACTGTTTTACCTGTTTTATTTTCATCCAAAAGGACAATGTACAATACATACAATTGTATGTACATTTATATCCCACCCTCCCTAAACATGTCAGTTGCACAAACAAGTTTTAATACTCAAGGTTAAAGGTTTTTTAGAACACTACAAGCAATCATACCAGTGATGTTGCCTTAGCAAACACTTCTAAAAAACAATTATGATGTTAACCAAACGATTCTATACCGAATCTGAAACACTTTCAATTCAAGCTAGCAGCTAATTCAGAACATAAACTCTCAACACACAAGCTCTTAACAGTAGGGCTGCAATATAACAGTCGGCTAATCATTAGTTGGCAAAGCTCACCAAAATTGCAGTCGACTAGACCTGCACACGGTGGTCAGAAGGACAGGACAGCTGCCTGGCTGGAAGAGTGGCTCATGTCATTTGAGAACTGAGGTCTATATAATAAAATATTCATGACACCATTCCTAAATTTCACACTGAAGCTTTTGTTGTGGACCAGCTTTCTTAGAAACTCAGGTGTGTGTCAGTGAACTAGATCTTATATTTGTAGTTGGTAGGAAAGCAATCCACCCTAACTAGCAGAACTGGACATCTACCGAGATATTATTTCCATCTTTGCCTACAATCACACATTTGACTGTTTTATGCATTTCTCATAGCTGCTTGTCTCTGAATAAACTTCACATTTGTTACCACATATGCACGGTCGCCAGGTACCAGTAAATGTTTGGTGATAAATGTAAAGTTAGGGCAAGTTTTATAAGATCGTAAAGCAGGTGTTTTTTCTCATTATCTCGCTGGGTAATAAACAGGTGCTGCTGATACAAACAACAGCTCGGACCTGCAGCTAAAAAAAGGTGCAGGAAGTAAGGCCTCAGGTCCTTCAGGTTGAGACCTTCCAAGAAAACAGCAGTGTGTGTTTTGCATACATGCATGTGTGTGTGTGTGTGTGTGTGTGTGTGTGTTTTCACCGGGTTCAGCAATCTGGTCCATTGATACAGCAGGTGTCTGCTGCCCCCCGGCCTGTGATGCGTTCAAGGACGTCGCTCTGCACTACTGCCAGACCTCCTTCATGTGTCCAGTCCTAAGACCAGATGATCTGTGGAGAACATTAGTTCAAGTTCAAGTTTTATTTAGTCAGGTTATGTGTGAACTGAAATGCATTATTGTGTGCAGTAGATCTCAGACTATAACTGATACACATGATGCTGTATTCTGAATCAATACATTAAAATGCTGCTACTATGACTGGTGACACAGCTTACATGGAGATGCGCTTAGAAAGAAGATTTTACAGAACAGCGTATATTTTATAGAACATATGGAATTTGCAATGACACTATAAAATATCTCAACATTTCATAATAAAGCTGGAGGAATATAAATAGATAATGGGGAAATTATTAAAGAACACATTCCCACTGCTTATGGGTGATGCAGGTTATGTCTGTAATCATTCTAAGTTGGCATGAGGATGAGTATCTAGCTGAACCACAACTGCGGTAAGTGTCAGGCTGTACTGGAGCTGAGATGCTCCGTCTCAGGGGTAGTCCTATCCTGTCTCTCAACCATCTGCTCTGGACTAATTCCAGATCCTGCTATTCACAGGACCTTGGAGAAATGAAAGAGACATTCTCAGAGTAGAACCAGTACAGCTGTTCTAATGAACAATCCCTTAAGCCATTGGAGTCATTAAACCATAGGAATATGGGTGGGCTAGATTAAAGAGATGGGTCTTTAATCTAGAGATTTAAACTGACAGTGTATCTGCCTCCCAGACAACACTGGGAAGCCTGTACCAGAGTTTGGGTGCCACGCATGGAAAGGACAGCATTTTGAAATTTTAGGTATTATCAAGTGGCTGGAATCTGAGATGGTTACTTAGAGAAACTCACTCAGGTACTGAGAAAATAAACCATTCAGGCCGTTGTAGTAATCAGTAGAATTTTATATGTAGAAAGTTTACATGAAGCTTGATAAACTGCTAGTGCAGTGTTGACAGATCCGGATGAATATGGTCATACTTGTTTGTTCTCATAAGAACTCTGCCTGCTGCATTTTGGAGCAACTGGAGTTTTTGTACTAAACCTGCAGGGCAGCCAATAAGATGTTACAATAGTGTATTAAGTGTATTAAACAGGACACCACATAATTATTTGAAATGTCTTTGCTCTGTTGCAGAATATTTGTAAATACACATCTGTGATTTTTAACTTACCAGAATCATTTCCTGAATCAGACTAGACCTGTCTGATCTTTGGACAGATCCATTTTTTTTTTTAAGCTTTTGGTTTCCAGTCATGCAAAAATGAAAATTTGGTCGTCACCGTCACTCCGTTTCAAATCCATGTGACTTTTTTCCTTTTCCTGTGGAACACAAAGAGACTTCTGAAGCCACAGAGGAAACATAAACATAAAATAAAACGTCCCCCTCACAGATTAAGGATCATATTGCATGACTGTCACACACGAAAGAAAGAACTCATTAAAATGGTTTTCAGGTTTCTTTTTGTAATTAATGTGCTTGATGTGCTTGTATGTTTTTTTTGCATTACATTTATCCTCTCCTGATTTTATTGCAGGACAATATGCTCCCTTCATCAGCTGATGTACTGCTGTGTTTTACTGAGACGAGCTTCAGGTTCTGTGTGAATTAATCAAACAGGAAGAAGAAATACAACACAGAGCCAAACAGCATTTCACACACACTTTGTTTACTTGCCATCATCATCTCTCTCTCTCTCTCTCTCTCTCTCTCGACACATTTACTAGAGAAAGTTAATTGTGGTAATGTTATACTGTAAAAGTTATACATGTATTAAATATAGGCTATATAAAGAACTACATACAGAATACATCAAATGCTGTGGGTGCTGCAAATGAAGACAGATTAAAATCAACCTTAATTCCTATGATTCAATATTACAGTAATTTGGCAGTAATTAGAAAAGTAGCTTAATAATTTACATTTACGTTACGTTTGAGCTGCTATTTTAACTAACACTGCTTGTCTTTGAAATGCTTTTACTTCTCGGTGTTTAAAGCAGGATGATTATTTAAGCGGATCAACATGAATTCTATGTCCTCTTTCATTCTAACACTGATCAGTGTTCACAGAAGAGATCGTTTTATTCTATGTCCTCTTTCATTCTAACACTGATCAGT
>JAZGTK010020396.1:0-11008 GCA_036877625.1 Ambastaia sidthimunki
GTACAATCACGCAGTGCTTCCAGTAAAACAGACACACTGTTGATACACTGCCAAGATCTTGTGTTATCCTCAATTTGAAACTATGTAATTGGGTTAATTATGTAATCACCATGTATTTTAGATACCACCAGAGCAGGTAGGACACTGTATATTTAAGTATATGTAATGTTCAAACTGTGACTGGACATAATGACTATTATTATAAATTTTAAATTAAAGGATGGTTCTGTATTGATGAATGATGTCATCGTAACAGGTTGTCATCTGAGATTGTCTTCTTTGAAAATCATGCACAATTTAAAGACATTTAATCTACTGACACTTTAATAAATGCACAGTGGCAAAGCTTATTTAACAGTGGCTTGTTGAGGAGAGTGTTGGGTTAACCTCATGTAACCCCCTCTTAAAGCTGATTACATAAGGCAGCTCGGCTCTCCCACTATCAGAAGATATTACAGTACATAACACTGCTTTCACATTTCCTGTTCTGTCTCCTAACTCCTAGTTTTAGGCTGGTCTTGTACATTTTAAGCCTCATTTTAAGAATAAATGCTGCTTTCCATTAAGGATTCCAAGTTTCCAGATCTCCTCCACTACACTGGAATCTTGATCTCAGCAACATGACTTTCAGACTTCCTAATTGAATTTCCTGACTGTGAGCACAAGCAGAAACACAGCAGATAAAGATGTGGTTTTGGAATTTGAGCATTGTATGACATTAATTATTTGACAGTTATGTCCAGTCATCTAATCTGATTGGATAAATGTTCCTAAAGTGTTGAAATTTAGTGTAACACCACTGGGACACTTTAAAGATGTAGTTTTTTTAAACAGAGTTTTACATAAATGTATGAACATCACTTTTAGGAATAAAAATTAAAATGATGTCACAGACACTGTTCAGGCAGAGAATCATGACATGATCTGTGCACAATGCAATGAAGCAGCCAGCCTCATAATGACACAAACCAACAACAATGTGGAAGAACATAGAACTTAAATCGATAAATGTTCATTGTGGATGTGGATAGAAAAATGTATATGTCTGGGAACAGAAATAAACTTTTGCTGTGATGCAGTCAGCAGTTTGTAAACAAATTTAATGCATCCAGGCCAATATGTGTTAATACAGAGTTTAGAACCACTAGTACTATTGGGACAAATTTATCTCTGTCGCTTTTTGAAACAAAGTTGAAAGTTACTTGCGGAGTCAAACAAACTTGATTCATGTCAGTTTGCATATAAACAAGACTGCAGTACAGAAGATGCAGTGGCTGCCTTTGTACATATTTTGTATCATGTTTACAAACACTTAGACAAAACTAATACCCACATAAGAATGTTATTTCTTGTTTTTTCCAATCCAAGTTAATATTTTTGTGTCTAAACTAATACGGTTGGATGTAACTAATACAGGTGTAACTAATACAGGTTGGATGTAAACCCCTACCTGATTAAATGGTATATTTCTATTCTTAAAAGTAGGATTGAAAGGATTGAAAGTCAGATATTTTAAAGTACTCTTGATGATACTGTGTTAATTTCGGTATTAAAGAACGCAGAGATCCCAGAACAGCAACACCTGCGGTTAAATAAATTAGAATGTGATGTAGTGGTGTGGCAATAAAGCACTCATAATTATTACAAAAAAATGGAGGAGATAATATTTGGGCCTGCCTCTGACACTCACAAAACACCCAGTTGTTATGTGAACTTCGGACATGTAGAGACATAAATTATAGATATTATATATATTATGGAAACACCATATAGACAGTATATGTAAAAAAACAAAATCAATGCAAAAAATTTACTTAGTAAAAAAGCAGATTGTTTTTTTTATGCATGTGATTATGAGTGTTCTGCAGTACTATTATTCTTTATGGTACATCAGCCTGACTGTTATTTTAAAAACAAAGATGCTGAACCAACTTAAAATGTGTTCCAAAATAGTGGGTCAGCCAAAGGTATATGAGCTATCTTATAAAAAACGTGTAAGGCTGGACAATAATATTGATGAATCATGTGCTATATAATAAATGTGTACTTTTACTATCTAATCCGTGGTATAAGGTCCCAAAATATAATCATATTGATACAGAATACAATCAAATACAATCGAAAGAATTCCTTTGTACATCAAGCTGTATTAGAGCTGAGTTAAATCTATATCCCAAAAATAAGACAGTTTTGAACACTGATCTGTTATGTACCTGGTCAATAACTGATTTTTTGTATTAATTTTTAGCCCAAAGAAAGTTACAAATTGCAGTTAACGTTTAAGATACTTCATATTTATAAAAATTGTTTAAAGTAAGATCACTCTCACTGTTGAACTGATTACTAGCATTCCTGCTCATGTGATGTTGCTTTAGTATATTTTGCACCATATCTACACTAAATATCTTTTTTTTTTTTTTTAGGATCCACCCTATCACAGTCAGCCTCATATGCACCCTCGAAACCAATCTGCAGGCCCCAAACCACGTGCCAGCACTCCAAACCCTCCCATCCCACCCAAACCTCCCCAATTCAGCGCTCAACCTCAGATCTACAACAAGACCCCCTCCGGAGATGGAACACCCAAGGGCAGTACCGATCCCAAACCAGCCTCAAGCTCCTCATCTACCCCTGCCCCACTGAGCGATAATTCCAGCCTCGCTCGCGTCCAGCAAGTTCTGGCCAGAGTCCAGCTTCTTCAGGAGGATGTGGATGAGTTTGTGGGGAAAAAGACGGACAAGAGCTACCGGTGCCTGGAGGAGCTTTTGACAAAGGAGCTGCTGGAACTTGACTCTGTAGAGACGCATGGGCAGGACGTCGTTCGGCAGGCACGTAAAGAGGCTGTTCAAAGGATCCAGGCAATATTGGACAGTCTTGAGAAAAAGGCTTTCTGAAGGATGGATTGATGGTTCATGTTTTTTGTTGTCTAGATTTAATTTGATTTGTCTCACTGTTTAATGAGCACAGATAAGGGTTCGCCAGTTAGTCGCTTTAATTGTGTCCAGCACCTTCTAAATGTGTGTTGTTTTGGGGTTGTCTACCCTAATTAGTAGTCAAAATGAAGGCAACCATAATATTTGCAGTGCCATTCTTTAACCATTGTTCTGTCATCCAGCAAAGAGCAGTGGTGCTCTGACATCTGCTCAGAATTATTACTTTTTTCTTTCTAAGATTTACTTTTTTTCCTTTGAGTCAGGTCAGGCCAAGAAATATAAAACTTGACCACTTTAATCTTGCAGGGTTTTTTGGTTGCACAACTTAATAATTCTATCAATTACTCCTTTTGCATTTTGATTACTGTATTATTATACCAGTACATTCTTGTTATATTTGGGTTAATGAATAAAGTAAGGTCAGTTGTTTGGTAACTCATTGCATTATCAATTTCACTCATTTACTTTCATTTGTAAATGTTCTTTTAACTTAATTCTTTAGTTTCCTTATTAATAAACTAACTTTATAATATAGGTAACTGATAAGGTTGCACTCACTAGTTCATGTTGAACCTGATCATAGATCTGTTTTGTCCAAACTGAGGGTTACAAACTCACAGAATAAACTGATCTTGGACCACATTACTCACACTGACATCAGAGCCACGATTCATTTCCATTGTTAAAATTATAATTTCTTTGGCCCACATCTGGATTTTCATAATTGAAGTTTTATCATCTGCACAGAGGGATCTGCTAATTTTTGAATAAAATGCACTCTTGATAGAAAAAATATTCCTTTTTTACTAATATTATTCCCTCTTTCTCATCTTCCTCTGACAAGCAATAGCAACACGCAGATCATGGGTTTGCCATTGTGTGGTGTAAACAAAACAATACAAATACAAGATTTTCGAAATATTATGTCCCAGCTTCCCATTTCAACAGGAACATTTCATGCATTTTATTTGTCAAACCATGTCATCACAATTCACAAAGTTCAACAATTGCTTCACAGCAAACATCATCTGCTGTCTTAATGTTATTTTGTTGTTACTTCCCTTAACTGTGCACCCGCATCTCACCTTTTAGTATAAGTCCTTGTGTTAATATGATTTGTCCTGTATTTCTGAACATTTTTTAGCTATATTTGGACTGTTTTTCCTGTCTTTCCTTCGTTAGCAGGATTATTATCTATAGCTGATGCAGGTGGTGAAAACCATTAACGTGAATCTATGGGCCTCACAACATTGTTTACAGATAAGCAGTGAGCCTTTTTTAATAAAAGACATTATGAAATAATGTACAGTTTATATCTGAAGAACTGGAGTGGGGATGTGGATTACGGACAGAATATCAACACTTCTTCATGGAAATTAAACGTTCCCTTTAACTTCACCACATTTAATACTTTGCACCAAAGTCAGTTACATCATGGACCGTTGAACAGGTCTTCCTCCTACCGCAAGGATTTATGTTTATGTTTTGTAACAAGAAAAAACTGTGCCATAATATCAACAGGTGCTTTTTCATATCACGACAGAAGTGTATCAAACATAAAACTGTAAATTGACTGATCCCTGCATGATGTCTCAAATCCATGTTTAATTCCATGTTTTCACTCTCTCTCTGTGTAAATTATGCCTTGATATGTATACCTGAAACTGTTTATTAGATAAAAGATAAGTATATTTGTATAAGAAATATATTGAGAACACATAATATAAGGACCAAACACCTGCCTGCTGAAGTCTCCGTTGTAATGCATGTTTTTAAACACACGAGGAGGCTGTTTCCTTATAATATTGTAGGACTGAACTAGGTCAACTGTAGGGTTTCTCATATTAAAAATCAAGACATAAAATGATTGTGTCTTCGGCTCACAAAATAAATGTCCAGTAGGCAATATAGGAGTGTTTTAATTTAAGTAAAATCAATATAATGTATTATGTATAAATATATATCAAAGAAATTATCCACAAAACTAGTTGATCCTAGCAAAACTGTGTTGTATGCGCTTCTACTTAATGATTTAATACAGTATACATAAATTAGTCTGTACATACCCAGTGTCATGCCAAATGGGAGTTGTGTACATCATGTAAGAAGACACCAGTGATGCAGTCACAAACCTCAATTTTCACAAAACCAATGATCTATTCATTTCACTAGGAAGCTTATGGTAATGTTGCCATTTACACTTTTCCTACAGTGTTTTGGTAGGATGTGTTCCTGGACCATAATGGAAATTCAGAGGAAAATAATAAGTTCATAAGAATTGTATACAAGCTCCTTACCCAGTCCTAAACCTTGTCCTTACTTACAATCTGATTGGCTAATAGAAAGCTTGGTGAGGACCAACAATGTTGATCCAGGAAAATGTTTTCTGATAAAATCACGCTGGGTGTGATTGTTTTTGTTAAATATGATATCCAACTGTTTAATGTGTAATGTAAATAAACTGTAAATCATTCAATGGAAATATTACATTGTAGATGTAAGTGATCTGGTTTGAATACGCAGGCCGAAATTAGTTATTGAACGACATCCAACTCCCTTGCCTTAAAATAACCTCATCTACTTTTTACATGGAGACTATGAATGAATTAGGAATGGAAACTATGAATGCTATGAATAGACAGTTTAACTAACAAAGTGATCAGACTTCATTAAATACCTTCTTCAGGCATATATATGGACCTAAACTATTTGCTGCGCCCTAAACAAACGGAATTAACTTCGCAGACTGGCTTTACCATCACATTTAAAATCTAACATGTCTTACAGGTCGAAATATTCAGAGTGGCGCGGCGGCAGCGCACGGTCAGTTCAACCGGAGGTTGACTTCACCTCTCCCGGTCTAGCGGTGATGGAAGTTGAACGTCTTCTGTTCACTGGGAAAGCAATAAACAGTCACGCAGATGAAGTTTGGCCCAATCTTTACATCGGCGACATGTGAGCAAATGATACGAACCTCATTAATTTGTACGGAGTTTATTTCCGTAACTCCAATTACTTATAGTTTTAAGTGAATTATAGTAAACTGACTTGATACTGATCCCAACTACTTTTTTAAATTGATCACGATCACGTTACGTAGTTATCTGCTTGCCAATAAAATCCCAAGTGTTGTACACGTTTTTGAGCACAAGAGGGAGACTTTAATGTTGTTGGACAGGAATAGTTTATTTGTAAGCAACAGATAAACTGGATAGAAATGTACACAGCATAGAAAAAACACAAATTTTATAGATTCCTCAATATAATGCAATAATAGCATGCATTTCTTCTCTAGGAATATAGCTGAAAATCGTGCAGAACTGGGCAGACGTCACTTCACTCATGTTCTGAACTGTGCTCACAGCTCCAGACGTGGCAGTGAGATCTATGAGGGCATGGGCATCACATACCTTGGCATAGAAGCACACGATTCACCCACATTTGACCTGAGTGCCGAATTTAACACTGGGGCCGAGTTTATACATAAAGCACTTAAGGGGGGAGGTGAGCGTTTATTTATCCGTAGACCTTTATTTATTTTTCTGTGTTCTTGCAGTGCAATTTCAACTATATAACACGCCTGAACCAGCTGATCAGGGACTTCAGGTTACTTGAGAGCTGTGTTATAGAGCAGGATTTGAGTTCAGATTAATCTCAAGAAGTAGAACTGAACCACCATGTCCCAGCCCATGAAACCTCCGAGCTTATAATTATCCACCATTCTCCACTAAATCACTAAACTCTAATGTCTTCTAATCAAAGGCAAAATCCTGGTCCACTGCCACGTTGGAGTGAGTCGATCTGCAACTATAGTTTTGGCATATCTGATGCTGAAACAAAACATGACCCTGGTGGAAGCAATCAACACTGTGAAAGAGGGAAGAGGCGTCATACCCAACCGAGGCTTTCTGAGGCAACTTATAGACCTTCAAATCAAGTTGTATGGCTACAGAAGCAAATAAGACTTAAAATGTTTAATATTAATAATCTAAAATAAACAATGCGAGTTTCAAATATTTTTGTAAATTTGTAATTTGTAAATACATAAATGTTCCTATTTCAGATAGATAGATAGATAGATAGATAGATAGACAGACAGACAGACAGACAGACAGACAGACAGATAGATAGATAGATAGATAGATTTTGCAAAGCTTGTGCAAAGCTCATAAAAATGTATGCTCGATGACCAAGTACAGCTACGCAAATACCTTACTGCTTGTGTTAATTGCGTAGTTACCATAGCAACCAATCTAGACAAAAATAAACAAAACACAGCGATCGCTACAAGGCAGCGAGGAAGGTAATGTTGTCTTTATTAATTTGTTACTTTGATTAAATGCTTGTTTTGAACGTTTGTGCAAATATTGTAGCAATATCCATATCGCTTTTCTTAAAAGGGTCCGCTACATTTAAATGCATTTAATAAATCAAACTGATCATTTTAACACACACTGTCGAAAGATATGGCAAGACCTCAAGCAGCAGAACAGCCGCCACCGCATATTGACTCGACACGGGCTCCTGTTGCTTTTGGCAACTGGGCTCTTCCAAAGCTGAAAAATGAGCTCCAGGACGATGAGCTGATGACCCGACAGAGGGCGCTTGCTGCACTTTGCGACCTCGTTCATGACCCCGAGCATGCATATGAAACCATTCTTAATGGTAAACTTCATCATAAAAAATGTATATATGCTTACCATTATTAAATCAAATCTTAAAACTATATAAACCATTAATGTTTGACCCTTCAGAATGCACTTATCAAAGTATTTCTATCCTCCTGATTATAGAAACTATAATACATCTGCTCTATTTACAGGTTGTATGGAAAACCTTAAGCTATTACTGCAAGATAAAGATGGTTTGGTAAGAGTCAAAACTACTGAAGTGCTTTACGTGCTTGCTTCACATAGTTTGGGAAGGTGAGAATGACCAGTTAGTTAAAGCGCTATTTGTTAAAAAAATACTTGATTTACTTCTTTAACTGATTGAATATTAAATTTACTTTATTAACATGTGCATGTTCATGCAGAGATGCCTTTTTAAAATACGACATCATAAGACCCCTCGCAAACCTGTTGGATGACCCTGTGGATGCCTGTCGTAAAAACGTACACCAAGCCCTTAACAGGATGGCTGAGTTTTCCTCAGGTAAGAAATGTTGGTTGGTGGGTTCAGGGAGTCTGAGTCCAAGTGAAGTGAATTTCAAGAAAGGACTTTGCTCCAGTTCAAAATGTAGAGAATTTACATATTTTATCTACACAATAGCCTATAAATGCTATGCAAATTTCATAAGTAAATATAGTGAAATTTTTAACATCTGTGGTTTAAAAATATAAAATACATCCCAACTTGGGTCCCCTCAGTAAATCTTGTCATTTCCACCACTGACTGTAACATGGCTTTGAATAAAAGTGTCTTAATTTAAGATATTTTCCAGTCTTAAGCTCTTAAAGCTGCAGTCAGTACTCAGGCAGTTTGAAAAGCAGATGATTTACTTTATTTGTATCTCTTCAACATCTTCTCTTTCTTTCCCTCTCTGATTATTTGGTACAGGAGCAGTATTTATGGTGTCTATGGGGCTGGTGCCTAGACTGGTGCTTAAGGTTCCAGTTGAAGAGGAGAGCATCCGTGCTCTGATTCTCTCCACATTAAGCAGTTGTATCAGGGAGAATGCTCAGCCTGCTCTAGAGTGTGATGCAGTTCCTGTCCTGAGAGATCAGCTTTCTCACCCCTCCCCAGACATCCGCCAGGCAGCAACATCTGCCTTAGCAGAAATCAGGTAGACAACAAAGAACCCAACAATGAAGTTAAGCCTACTAAGGCAATTCGTGAACAGAGGCAAAAAAACTTGTGTGAGTCATGTGAAATAAAAAGTTCAAAGGGCCTTTGAGCAAAATAAAAGCCTGACTTTCTCTACTGTTTTCTCTCAGTGTTCCTGCAAATGGCAAGCTGAAGGTGTGTGAGGAGGATCTTCTACCCTTGATGGTCAAGCTGCTGTCAGATGATGACCAAGGGGTCATTGCAAATGCTGCAGCGACTATTATGAACACAGCTGTTATCACTAAAGGTCAGCACATAATCACGATGAAGGGCCAATACCCAACTAACAGGGAACATTTGTAGAATGTTAACCAATGTTAAAAGTTCTCTCAAAGTTATCAAACAGTTCTTGCAGTAATGTTAATAGTCTTTTTTAACATTATACACATATCAAAAATGTCATTCTAAATTTGTTTAAAATTTGTTTAAAAACAGTACAGAATTAAAAAAGTTTGACTAACATTTTTATAACCAAGCAACAATGTTAATGCAATGTTAATAAACTGAATTTCTAGAATTTTCCATTTTCCATTTTTTTACATTTTTGTTACTTAATGAAAACATTAGAGCAACCTAAAATTGTTAGCTGGGTAGATGTTATTGTATTCTGTATTTAGTAGCACAATATTTGTATATGCATATTTTTTGTTTCTATTTTCATTAACACATTAACATGTTTTCAAGCTTTACAAAGAAATAACACCCTAACACATGTATTAAATGATGTCAACGTGATTCCCTGTTTCTGTTTGCAGGTAAGCATGAGGCATTGAAAGCCGGGGCCATCGCTCCTCTGCTGCAGCTGGTGGCGAGTGAGAACAGAGGAGTGTGTGCCAATGCCCTGCATGCCCTTACAGTCCTGGCAGAGGTTCCTAGTGCCAGAACACAGCTGCTGGAGCATGTGCCTCTGCTGAGGACCAGACTCCAACACCCTGCCTCCTTCATCCAGAGAGCTGCCTCCACGGCCATTGAAGTCATCTCCTGGAGACCATGAAAGAGAAGAAACAGAGCACGAGAGGATTCTGCTGACATAAGACCTTATTGTGATAAATAAATGGATAAAAATGTGTTAATTTATAATTAATCTTAAATCCTATCACTTATACACACACACACTGAGAAAATACATACATATGATGTTGACAGCACAAAAGAGTGTTTTATAAATAACACTGTGTTTTAAATACTGTGGACTATTTAGGTTTTCTTTTTATACAAGTCAAAATATAAATGTCTTCATAGATATGTAACCATATTGTTATATGTGGTGGAAATGTGCAGCGTCATGTTTTCGTTAACCCCTCGGTGCGGCGAATGGATTGAACCGGCGGTCAGTGGCAAGCGAGCACGTTTGTGCTATCTGTCACACTACATGCGGCGTCAGGACAGATAAATGCTTGTCGCTGGTTGTTGGCAACCAGCTCGATTTAACAGAGGAGACCCGCTGAATTTCGTTTGCCAGCGTTATTCCAAAAAATCAAATAAACGGAAATAAACGGATTATATTACAGGGAAAGCTGCGGATCGGAGAAACTGTATATTTCGTTCAAGAGATTCTATTTTCAGGTTCAATAGGTAAGTTAATGTTTTTATAGAGTGTATGTTAAAATAAATGCATGTGGGAAAACCTTCATCTTTAAGTAACACTAGAACTCATACGAGATTGTAGCTACAGCGATGCCGTCTCGGGTGCGCGGCTGCGCGTGCATGTAACGTGGTCGGTTACTTAAACATTATAATCATATATAATACGTGTGTAATTAGGTTAATGTCATCAGATCAGTTACGTGCTTTTAAGTGTTACGTTTCTGGACCTTCCTAAATGTTAAATCAAAAATCGCCCAACGATGGATGTAGTCGGCAAGATTATGACAGCGGATGTTGCGATGTTTTTACATAACGCGACGCCTGACAGGTGCCTGATGCTAATCTAAAAGAATATTACCAAAAACATCAGTTTCTGTATTAAAACACGCTCAGTGAATATCTTCGTGTACAGTGGTCTGTTATTAGTCGTTTCCAGACAAACGTTGTTGAGTGGTAGAGTGTATATTTTTAATTATGAGTGTATATCATTATCCTAATGGATATTGTATAGGATACATTGTATATTTTAAGTTGCAACATTGTTTAAACGTTTGCTGAGAAATATGAGAGCATTAGGAATGTCCGATGAGATGTTTACTAAAAAAACATCCTGATCACAAGAAACTCTTTTGTAAGACAGGTTAATGTTTCATAAACAGTGG
>JAZGTK010020397.1:0-11008 GCA_036877625.1 Ambastaia sidthimunki
GTTATATTTATCCACTGTAGGCTATATATAACATTTCTAAAAAGGGGTATGTGTGACTGGAAAAATCTGCAAAAACAACTTCAATATGTCTGAGACAGCTGGACACAGATACCCATTTGGAAAAATGTCACTTATGTAGCAAAAAACTTTCTTTAACTTGGAACATGTTTAAGGAATGACATATTAAGAAACCTCTATGTAAAACACTATAGGAATGCTGTATGGTTGGTCTTGGGCTGTTCATTGAGAAGACAAGTTACAAACGGCCAGAGGTGAAGACTGCCTATCTCAGACAGAGCAAAATCAGATTACAAAGAAAAACTGACATCTTGGCAGCAAGATACCTTGACTGGCATTTATGGATTTTTGGTGCTTTTCTTGCAAACTTTTCCCACTATTTAACGCAACACACAAGCATATGAACTATATGAAAGTATATGAACAGACCAACAGAGAGGTGCATACAGGAAAACAACAAAGACTGTCTCTTCAAAACAGCTAAATAAAATGGAAATGGTGCAATTTATAACTTTAGTCAGCTGATCCTTCTTTTAGCAGACCTACAAGCTTATCTTTCAACCAAAACTTCCATCAGGAAATGATTATGCGCAACCTCAATACTGATACAGATATTATTTTGCAAACTCTTTGCATGCACGTATAAGGACACTGAGGCCTGACAATTATAATTTGTAAATGCACAAATCAATGATATATTTTCATCATCATCATCATCATCATCATCATCATTTTAAAAGGTGTCAAAGGTCCTAAAAATCAATTAATTTAACGTAACTATTAAAAGACTGGCTTGACATTTTTGAGTTTTGTTTTGCCACAGCAAAATGTTCAAAGCAGACCAACACATGACTGATGATAATGAATTGCATGGACCCAGCAGATGGTGGCAATTACTATTGCAACTGTATAGAGAGCAACTAAACTACTTCCATCAACAGATAACCTGAAAGCAATGCATTAGCCATTAAATGATATATTCATAAAGAATAAATGCAAATTTGACTCACCGAATGGTTAATTCCCCACATGAGAACACTGAGCAGAGGGTCGCTGGCACGAAACAGCTTCACTTTCTGAGCAACGAAATGTTTTTTCTTCGTTTTCGTTTTACTCGCAAACGATGAGACAGCGTTACCGACCGAAGCCATTGTTTGTATAAAAATAAATTAACTATCACACAGTGACAAGTGCTTTAATGTAGCTAGTGGCGTCCTAACTGTCTCTTAGTAAAATATCATTTGGCATAACGTTCAGTTAGCTAACCCCAGCCAGCTAACTGTACCAACTCAACTATTAGCTTGTTAAACAAATGAATGCTTCGCCCAAATGTGATAAACACACAGTTGTTATACACAGCGTTAAAGTTATGAACAAAAATCTCTGTTATTTTTCAATGCTTATCCGTAAACGGAAAAGCTCCTTAAGACTTCATTTGTAAGCCTCCCCTACTTGCTAACTAGCTAACATGCCGAGCAAGCGTTCCTCAGGAGCTATTTCTAACACTTCGCTCGCGGAAATACAGAAAGAAATATTAAAGGATATAACAGAGAATAAAGATTAAAATGTAAATTGTACGACGTCAGTGTAATTTGCGGAAAAAGAAGGTGGAAATACATCCACGGCGGCGCTTCTCTATTAGCATGCTAACTCACCCCAGTCAGGCTAAGCCAACAACCCTTCAAATATGTCTCACGCAAAATCCCACTCCCACTTTCTTTCTTTGTCGTTTGTCCGCCCTGAAAAGACGCTTTTTCTCAAAGAAAGACGATATTCCGAATATGGAAGATGTCGGAGCTTGAATTAAGTGTAAATGTTGGTCTATGTTGCTTTGTAATATAGTTGCTTATCCGGCTCAGCTCTGCACTGCCCGAACGACGGACTGACAGCTCCACAAACACAGTGAGAAAGTGGGAGGAGGTCGAGACACAAACAGAAACAGAAACACTTTGATCTATCACTCAAATCTTCATTCGTTGAAGGAAAATTCATTTCAGGGAAAACCTGCATAAATGCACGAAAGTGAAATCAATTTGTGACCTGGAATATCTAAACATTGATACGTAAATTATCTGGTACATCAAGATTTAAAAAGAGGAAATTGATGATGGTGATAATCGTTTTTGAACAACATATAGGTTACAGTGAATGTTCTGTAAAATATATATATGCTTCCTGTTCAACACTTTAACAATAAATAGCTTTCAGATTAGATCTACGTGTCATTCAAATAACAAATCACACATTTTAAGAATTGATTTATGAATTCATTATTGTATAGGTCATGTTTTTGAGAAAGGGCATCCATTTTGCCGCTGGATAATAGGTCTAATACACAAACGTCTGTTATTGTAATAGTGTATTATTACAGATATGATTATTTTAATGTTACATCTTTCATATAATCATCTGTGCTTGGACTGATTTTATTTATTTTTCCAACATTTAAAATGTACTAAACAGGCTCCATTTTTTTTTCTCTGTGTTTGTTCTTCCAATGATTGATGAAATTATGTTTATATATTTTAAATACAAAATTAGAGAAAATAGAAACTTAACAGCAGATGACCAGCAGATTTGTCATATTTAAGCAAAATACGAGAATAAAAGGATGATTTAGAGGGATTCTTGCTCCACCTTCAGGCGCAACGACAAATGACATCAGTTTTCTAACAACTGCAGCACGCCAGACGGACTAACATCTGAGTTCCTTTTAATAAGTTTTGGCTGTTTGTTTTAATTATTTGTCCTGCTTTAGTTATTAGTGAACTTAAACTTACATACAAGTTGAAATTTTTTAACCTCTGAATGGGTAAAAAAAGTCATTTCTTAAAGATGGGATGAGAACAGTTCTCCCCACTATTGTGATTTTGCAGTGAAATACTTTGACATGTTTGCTTTTAATCAGTGTAAACTGTGAAGTATTATTTTTTTTAGTTAAATCAAGAGTAAGAATGCAACAACAACAGTTCTCATGCTCGGTTCCTCTGAAGATGTATCATCAAATCCATCCACAAATTTGCAGAAAAGGTAACAATATCATCTAGTGTTGTCCAGAGAATTTTGCAGAGGTAAGCGCTCACTGTGTTCTCTTGAGTAGCTGTTTTCTGTTGACCTCTGTGTTTTGCTGATGTGACATTTTTAGGTGATGAGAAAAAGATTTTTCTGATGAGTTTGGGGGCAGTCGAACCTCTCTGTCTTCAGGAGAAAAACAAGGACTATCAATAAATGAAAGAATGTTTAGAGAAATAGATTTCATTTATATTTAAGGTTGTGATATTTAAACAGGTTAAAAAACATTTGAAGACACTTGAAGAATCTACCTACAATTATTAGCAACTTTCACCGGAAGGTAGAGTTGACTGGCATAAACTGATCATACTTTGATTTTTTTTAATCTTTCAAATTTAATAACAAGACTTGTTTGGCTTATAAATGTTCTGTGTTCTGTTTTTAAAACTTGGCACTTCATAGAGGACATTGTGTTCCATGAATTTGCAACTTTGTGTTTGGCATACTTGTCTGTGTACTTATTCAAGATCCAGATATTTGATCATAAAGGACATAAACCTCTTAGTCAGCTCTTGTCCAGCCCAGATTCTGATGTGAAAAGAAATTTTGTGGAGTGCATCTTTAATTTTGTACAAGCAAGACAACAGATGTTAGAGACAGCCAAAGAATTGTTGCATATTAAGATGTAATATATAAAACTGGCGATTCTGATATTAGACAAAAATTTCAAAGCATAAGCATTTTGAATTCCAGAAGGATACAGTTAAAATAATTATTCTGTTCTGTTTGCTGCTTTGTGCACATTCAGTACTTTTAGAATCGAGCTAAATGGACTCCATCCGCTCCTGGATCTGCTGTGATCTGAGTTTCCTATTATTCCAAACCATCTTATTAAACTTATTATCAAGTAAAGTAAGTAGAAATGTAGAGTTAATCATTTTAAAGGGGCTACCAGGACTGACACTTACATCATGAGCCAAAACCTGCCCAACAAGAATACTTTCAGATGTTTGTTTTCTCTCTTTAATTTAATCTGCCATCGTTTTGTTTAAATGATCTCTGTTGTCCTTTTGTGTCAAGTGAGATTTCCATTGAAGAGCAGATGAAGGTCTGCATGTTTCAGATGTGATCAAGCTCATTGTACACCTGCTGAACAGTGAAAGAATTGAGTTAAGAGGCTCTGTACAGTCTGACTGATAGCAAAACCTTAATGCATTGTGAGTTCTGCCATAAATTCCACCATGTGTTCATAATTCACAAGATTATATAGTCAAGGCTAATAATTCACTTATGTTTGTCTTCAAAATATAGGCTAAGCTTTAAAGCATTGACAACAGTATATATTTCTCTTTGTCCCATGGAGTGTATAGTGCAGAGGGTTACAAGCTCCTGGTACGACAGCTGCAAGACAGCTGCACGGGACAGCTGTGCATGCGGTTTTGACAAACATGGCATCACAGGAGAAGCTGCACTGATGCGTTCTGGTCCACAGAGCTATTCCAGCATTGGTGGGACTGCTACAATCCACTGACAGCCACTCGCTCATCAATGCAACACAAGCTGTTTCACTGGCATGTATTGTTATTCAGTTCATTTCAAAGGTCTATACAATCTTCACAGCTTTTCAATTCACTGCAATGTGTAGGAAAACAGTCAGCACTATTTATTTATGTATTTTTATGGTGTGTGAAATGCATAAAATAAGTGTTGTGTATGTGTGGTTTATTCCTCTTTAGTTTTTTCTCTATGTGCAGCTAAGAAATGTTGGAGGCCTGTCACATTTAGTCAGACTGTTCTGATCTATCAATGCTGAAGTTTGGAAAAATGTCTGCTGGGCTGTTACTGTGTGTGCAAATGATGAAATAACCACCACAGTGTGAGGATTATTTTTGTTATTATCCACTATACTGTCAGACATTTCTGTTTACACATCACTACTGACCAAAAACACTGTCAGTTGGGTATTAATCAATGGCACGTATGAAGAATTGCGCCATAGCTCGAATGGGTGTTATCACAATACCCCTCCATATTTAAAAAGGCTTGAGACATTTACGAGCAAAAACACTGTTACGTTTCAGTTAAACCAGTAGATGTCAGTAAAACCAAGGCTGTCTGTAAAAGATGTCAGTAAAACTCCAGTATACAGTATGTATGTAGATATTTCTATTTCAGGTTAGTTTGGTAGAGAGGGTGGGTTCAGTTTTTGGGTAAATGTCACAAAAACATATCAACATTTTAGGACCATTAAAACGTTTTTGCATTATTTTCATAGCAAGAACACATTCTTTTATTGTAATTGCCATTCTTAATGGTGGTTTTCATTTGATTCTCATTACTGTAATACAGTATTTTTAATTACAGTCATTTGGTTTTGATGTTACCAGTCTTACAGAGCTTTGAAAATACTCGAAATCTGTCACCTCACTGTTAAAACAAGTTTAGTGGGGTAGCACTAGAGAAGCTCGTGGACAGTAATTTGTCATTGAAATAGAGCCTGTTGGGACACCTGTCACCTACTGATATCACCACTGATAGATTTTATGACCCTGGACAGGTACAAATGGAAATGTTTTCAAGAACACAAGTATAAACTTAATCATAGATGTCAATTAGTCTCTTTCCCTCTCTCTCTCTCTCTCTCGCTCTCTCTCTCTCTCCCCCATCCTCTGTCTCATGCTTTCTCTTCTGTTCTTCCCAGATAAGATTGAGGCAGTACATTCTTACCTCATAGGATCTATCAAAACACACTGTCAACCAATATCATTGTGGTTAATGGAAAACCCCCAGATCAGTATGTTAAGGCCAAGGGTCATGCTTTTGCAACATCTTATGCTGTGTTCTGATCCAGATCTACTGTTTAAAATTACCATTAAATGTCACTGTGATTTAATTTGTCTAAAAGTTTTAACTCACATTGGCAAACAGTTTCAATAATAGCATGTTTTTCCTCCTTACTTATTTATTCAAAGCCATTTCAGGGCCACATTTACTTAAACTTAAACACAATAAACGTCCTTCTTTCTTTCATCAGTATTTAGATCTACATTAAAATTGCTCTTTTTAACTTCTGGCGATCTCACTTTAGAGAGAAAACAAGCTCTTTGTAGAGGATAAAGACTTTCACAGTCTGTCCTCTTTCACACCATTAGGTCTAAAGCAGCACAGTGTCACTTGAATGTTAAACACCTCTATGTTGCACAACAGACAAGACAGATGTAGATAAATGAATTTCCCCCCAGGGGAAAATTCCTTTGCATGCATTGGCTTGGAATCTGACCCAGAGCTTCCCAGAGGAAAAATGGGAATTCTGCCACTGAACCTCCAACGTTGACTAAAGGCCCAAATTACACAATTTATTCTCAGTGCCGGTTCATTATATATATAAAGGCACCACATTAGCTTATTACTTACTAAAGTGTTGTTTTTTTGTTTGTTCTGATGCACCGATCCCTGGATTTGTGGGTTTGGTTTTCACATCCAAATCAGTTTGAATGCCTAGTGAGCACAAAGGTCATTTGATTGAGACAGATTTCCCCCAACCTACACAAGTAAATGTTGTGATGTTGTTTCACTGTTTACTGCATATGGTATGATAAGGTTTAGAATTGTTCTGTTTTTGTTTCCTCCTCTGTCAGATTGATTGACCAGATGACTATTACCAGGACAGCTCCACAGAAACACCAGCAAGTAAATAAAGCAGTAAAACACCAAAGTTTGTTTGTGTGCAACACAGTACATTCATGGTCCCAAACATCTGATTAAGTCTGTGTGTGTGTGTGTGTGTGTTTGAGAGATAGAGATAAAGAGAGAGAGAGAGAGAGAGAGAGAGAGAGAGATAAATAGCAAAAACAATTGAATTAAATGATATAGTGCTTTGTCTGACACCACTACATCAAAATTACTCAGAATATATGCATTGTTTCTCATTACATATATTGCCACTTTTTTAAGATTTTGTGTTCATGATAACTGCTGGTGTGATCATTATTAATTATTCATAACAATTGTTACAATTCAATTTTTTAATCAATACATTTTTTTAAATAATTAAATCAATTGTAACATATTGTTTTTTACTATTTTATGTTTTTGCCCATACAATTGGACTGAGCTGCAGTCTTATGAGATGACAATACAATCCAGCCTGGAACGAAATTCTGTTCTGGAATGGTCCAAAGAAACCTTAGAGGTTACTGTCAACCTGAGAGCTACATCATAAAGCTAATGGACCAACCTGGCAACCTCATGAAAACCAACTTGCCGATATCACTAAAATATTAGAGAATTAATAGCATCAAACGTAAAAGTGTATTTAACTAATTATAAAGATAAATAGATTCACACTTCAAAGACGTTGAATGCGGTGAATGCGATAGGAATAAATCGACCTAAACACAAAACTGGTGTGATTTATTGCCTCTCATTGTTTACACAGGGTATACAATTCAGGTTGAGCATTTGGTACATAGGTTGACGTAACGTATTCTCTACTTTATGAAGGTCAAAGTCAATGAAGTATATAGGCTACGCTGATAAGAGCGAGAACACAGCGATAAGACGAAAAATATAGACCTAAAAATTGATTTGTTTTTTTTTTTTTATTACAATTTTCTTCTAGGTGCAAGATGCGGTTAACTCAAGTGACAACGTGCAAAGTTTGATCCGTCGCAGGCAGACGGACCGTGACCCATAAATGTGTGAGTTCTGACCAGTTACTGCTGCTTTCTGCTCGCAGGTGCTGTGAGGGAGAGAATGAACATAACAGAGCTCGTTTCAGCGTCTTTTCAGTCCATTCTGTAGCCTAAGTCACACCAGTGTATAAACAGATATGTCGAGAAATATGTCACGTTTCCTAGGTCGTTTCTCCTCTACATTTTATAATGGAGCACCTGTCAAACCAGTATTACCAAAGAAGCGGATATTTGTAGGAATTCGACCGATTGCTACATCGCAGGGTAGGAGAGTTTAATTTTTCAATCTGTATTTTAGTCTCATTGGCTTGTGCTTTCAAAATAATGTGTGCATTTAAGTATTTACATGTTTTAAACGTTTAAATATGACTGTGTGCGATTTGAATATTAAATTGTGTAAGGATTCAATGCAAAATGCAGTTATTCTAGTCATGTAGTTCAGACCATGCGTGACCTGATTACTCAAAGGTTTTTTTTTATAGTGTGGGCTTTAAAAAAGGCCCCCAAAATAAACAATGCAAATTGCTTTTATAGGGACATTGATTAGAAAAGTTTTAAAATATTTTTTAAACAGTTACACAGTTTTACCGGAAAAGCATAATATAATAATGATAATTTATGATAATATATCAAATCACAACTGATTTAGACGAACAAAATAAATAAATATAAATCAATAGCTAAACCTTAAATCATTTTTACTTTAGTTTATCTTTTCAGTCTGTGACAGTAAACCTTTACACACACACACACACAGATAAAGAGAGAGAAAGAGAGAGAGATAAGTTCTGCATTGTATTCTGAAAAACACGTTTTGTTAATTATATGAGACAGGTCTGCTGTCATTGACACGTTATGACCAGTCCACAGACTGGCAGAGGAAACTGACTCCAGAACAGTATGTCGTAACCAGAGAAAAAGGCACAGAGGTGGTAAGTCAGTTTGTTGCAATAAAAGGACACAGTTAAATTGCAATTAAAACATTATATACTTTGTATAACATTATATACAACACACAAACAGAACAGTGTGTTGGTCCAACAAATTGTACAAACTCATGTAACTAACTATTGAAATGTTAATAGATTTTTTATGAAAAGAACTGCATAATGCATACATGCCTAACTTCTATTTTATAGCCATTCAGTGGCATCTACTTGAACCACAATGAGGTGGGCATGTACCATTGTGTATGCTGTGACTCCCCACTGTTTAGGTAAGTTTCCAACAAACTGGAGACAGTGCTAGCTGACCTGAAAATCTGAGTTACAATTTAGACAAAATTTACAGTTAAAACCAAATTTCGTAACACACAATAAAAACATTTTTGATAAAAATAATAATAAATCGTAAATAAATTTATATTGTTAATACATATTATTAATAATAATAGTAATATCTTTGAAGACGAATATAAGCAATATGTATATAGAACAAAATAAAACATTCTATGCATAAGCATGTATATAATTACAGTTCTGTTTTGACTCCAACAGCTCAGAATCAAAATATGATGGTGAAACTGGGTGGCCGTCCTTCTATGAAGCTCATGGCACATGGGAGAAGGATGAGAGTCATGCCAACATTGTCCGTCGCCCTGACAACTCACTCGGTAGCACGGGAACAGAGGTTATCTGTAAACATGTGAGTGTAGGGGACAATAACGTTAATCAGTTTTGTGCTGTTACTAATTTTTATAATGTAATCAGCAATAATTCCATCATCAAATACAAATTCCTTCAGATAACCTTGGTTTAATTAAAATGTGCTTTTGTTTCTGCAGTGTGATGCTCATCTTGGGCACGTCTTTGATGATGGTCCAGATCCAACTGGCCAACGATTTTGCATAAACAGCGTAGCTCTAAACTTTAAACCAAGAGAAAAGTAAACCAGAGATTTCACCAGCAGAACCAGAACTTACATTCCTGTATGGTTTTATAATAACTCAGTGCAAATGAAGTAAACCTATTATATTTGACTAACAAATGATCCAGTGTGGTGTACTATGAGTTACGCTGAGTTTTTAGTCTCCTGTGCACTGTATTATTGCTTTATCTAATTTGTACTTTTGGCATGTAATGTACAATAAAATGTGAGAATACAAACACAAAATTACTGTTTGGTTTATAAATGGCATGTTTGGTTTCATTAAAGTGAACATCATCACATATATATGAAATGACAATGTGTGTGAATATGCTTGTTTTTGCGTACATGGACAATTTTGTGAGTTTGTTAGGGAGTTAATGATAAACCCTGAGCAAATGGTCATCATCCAAATCAATACTGTATGTGGACACTGGACAGTTAACTAATAGATTTAAGAAAGAAGTCATTTAGTTAAGTTCTCACTAACCAGTTGAACCCAAATACTTAGTTGTATATAAAAAGAACAGATTTAAAGCTGTGATGATTCGCTTCTGGATGTATTTGTTGTTTGTTCTGGCATGGTTTAGTGTTTGTAGGCCTGTTGAGGTACGAAGAACCCGCTTCAAATCACCAGTGAAACCCAAAAAATCTGGGGCTAAAGAGGCTATTGACAAACTAGCTCCGGCTCAAAACGTCGACATTAATCAGGTATATTTCAATTTTTTCAATTTAATAACGGCTAAATGAATTCATTTGGTCACAATACATTTTAAAATGTGAATCTTTTTAATGCATTAACGTCATCTATAATGCCAAGTTAATATATGTCGCTTAATTGAACACGCCCAGATTTATTTCATATCTTTTATTATAGACGCATACAACCTGTGAACACTATATAATATTATAGCCTATAGTGTCTATATTCTTAAAAAGTTCACTCACAGTCAGAGTTGCTTTTCAGATGAATGGGAAGTGGTACCTAATTTCTGTGGCATCGCGGTGTAAAACTCTTCTGGATAAGGGCTTCAAAGTGGAGAGCACCACCATAACTTTAAAAGTCGAGAGTGACAAGGTGTCTGTAGACACTGTGACCAAATTGTAAGTAGCACTTTAGCCACAAGGGGGAGACGTGTGTTTTGGACTACATGCATTCTGCATTTAAGCCTTACCAGCTGCTTTCACTGTACAAATTTTAATTGATTTTTGTAATGTAAGATGTTTATTACTACAAACCTTGATTTGTTCATCAGTTGTGCTTTTCCTAATGTTAGCAATTATGAGTGTTGGGAGATCAAGCAGAACTACATGACCACAACGACTCCTGGACAACTCTTTCTTAAAGGTGTGTATCTAATACAGACAGACAAAAATATCAAGAACAGGCAATTGTTATGGAAATCCTCTAAAGTTCA
>JAZGTK010020398.1:0-11008 GCA_036877625.1 Ambastaia sidthimunki
ATGGCACCAATGTTGTCACAATTTAAATGTGTTTGTTCGGTTAACGCAAATCATTTTTGAAACGGTTTGAAGATTATTACAAAAACTAGATATTTATTTTAAGCGCACACATTTAAAATGGAGAGAAGGGGATGGAAAAGGTGTATTTATTGTGTATCTGTTAATCTGACAAATGTAAAGTTCACCTGTGTGAAGCTTCCTCTGAATTATTAACTTTCTTCTCTTGTTTCCTCTTGTAGTGTTCTTCCATTAGAAGAGTGTCCTCTGACAACAACTGTTCCATCAGCATGAGTGCTGTCTTTCGATTGGTTATAGGGTAATAAATGCGCTCCAATGATTGGTCGGCTGAAACCACCTCCTGAACAAGCACCTCCCACTCTAGTTTATGCTTTGGACCATTTCCTTCTGGTACCTTTTTTTCAATCACACAAGGATCTTCCTTCTTTTCATTCCTGTCTTGTTTCTTGCTGATTACTGGTGTCTGGCTGGACTCCACCCCATGAATGTCAGGAAATGTAGTTATAGGAGTCGGTTCACTCACAGTACATGGGGCAGGCAACGCATTGTGGAGTTCAACAACAGCTGTTTCAGAAGATGGCCAGTTGTGTGCCTTTGTCCCATTTATCTCAGGGGTTGAGATCCATAGACTTGGATCTGTTGAAATTCCATGCCTCGGAGAAACCTCCTGATCAGAGACGAGCATCTCACTCACATCTTGAAGAAAAACCTTTTGTTCTATGCTGCAATACACAAACAAAGTAGAATGATTTAATTCAGTCATTAAAACCAAATTATACCGAAAGTAATACTACTGCAGCTCTTCTTAAGTCGCACAATTTAAGGTTTTCATTTATATCTAAAAAAACTGGTGTGGGACCAGTTATGTACTAAATATTAATACTTAAGAAATCTGAACAAACTGCTAAACCAAATAACCCATGTATAACTCCTACAGCTGAACATAAACAAAGATTTATATTAAAATGTGTTGCAGCTCCAAAAAGCATATACATCTATCATAAAAGTAATCCAAGCTATTCCAGTGGGTTAACAGATGTCCTCCAAAGCAAAACAATTGTTTATCGACATGCTGGCATATTTGATTTTTGCCCTAATGTGTTCATTTTAGTTTTCTTTTTCTCAAATGTCATTAGTTTTGTTTTCTCAAACACACTTATCGTTTCACTTCAAAGGACATTTATTAATGCACCAGAGTCATTTAGATTACTTTCATGATACTTTTCATTAAGTTTTAACATGCTGGGTCCCATTTAAGGACATAAAGTGACAATTTTTATAAAAAGTGTATGTGTTCACAACTACTCCAGTATGTGTGCAATATCATGGATTGCGAGTATGGATTACCATACAAATTGCAAGTATAAGTTACCACCGCATGTCACTTTATCTTTTGTGCACAGGTGAGACATGAGACCAGCCTGATATCATAACATCATATCATCAGGTGTGCGTACCTTGAGCAACAAGGCAGCAACCAATTAAAATTGAGAGGAGGTGATTTTGCTATATGCGTGAGATATGGTTGAATCAAATGTTGCATTTCATTGCATTTTGGTTGAATAAATATTTTATACAACGAGTTGTGTAATGTGCACTGGGCTAATACAAATGTGAAAACATATACAACAATGGATCAGGATATACCTTTCAGCTTCCAACTTGAGCTCATCAACTTTAGCAGAATGACTGGGCTTAATGGTGTCATCTCTGTTTTTAGATCCAGTGAAGTATGGAACCATATGGATTTCATCATGTGAGATTATATGCTTTATAGAACTGGTAGAGAGCTTGTTCTCAGTGCCTGCCAGACAGTTATTTGTGTGTTCTCCAGAAATAAATATCTTTTTCTCTGTGCGAGTTCCTTCAGCATGAAATGACACAGTTCTCCTCTCTTTACCAGACATGTCCTGCTTTCCCTGCAGTTGGTCAAGTTGCTCTGAGCTCTTGCTGAGAACCTCAGGCCTTGAGATCTTAGACGCACCAAGTTCCTCCATAGATTTTCCTCTTGGAGCCATCATTCGTGCCAGACAGTTATCAGGTTCGAACGATGTATGACTGTGAGAGACTACTGTACCTCCCTCTACTTTACTCTGAGAACTGAAAACAATACAGATTCAAAGTTTTTGGTAATTCATAATCTTATTCAGCTATAACTAACAATGAATTGCAATAATTTCTATCATGCTCCTATACATAGATAAACTAAAATGAGGACCCAAATATCTCATGTTTGACCTGCTGGTCAAAGCAATCATATTCAAAATGTTGTACTATCTACATTTTTACACCTATTATAGAAAATGTAAATAGCTGCCACAATGCTAAGCTGTTATATGTGGTTAGCACTTTTTTTTTATTATCTGCCAGGTGGATATAAATAGACAAAAATTGCAAGCCTGCCTTAAATTATATATCAAATTATGACATTAATTAGTCATTTATGTCTTTAACACAGATGGTGTGGTTCTAGTTATGTGCTGAAGTGCTGTGCTGTGTGATGTGTTGAACAACTCTGTGTTGAGAATTTGGAAAAAAGCCTAACCCTTAGCATAAGTAATATAGAAATATGTGCCTTAGTAACCATCACTAACAAATGTTGGATGGCACAGCCTGACATTTGCTGTTGTACTTGGCAAAAAGAGAAATAATGGGTTACCTTGAAATGTCCCCATTATGATCGGTTGGAAACTCCTCTGGATGTTTCCGAACCTACAAAATAAAAAAGCAAATTAATAAAATTAAATTAACAGGTTAATACTGAAAGGAATAAATTAGAATTTCTATAAACATGGTTATAAGATACCTTAAAAGCATGAGGAGTTGAGATGCTACGAGCCCGGAATGACTCAGATTCAGGCTGGTCTAAGAGGTTCTCTACAGAAGCAGTCCTCCCTGCTGTAGGGGACTCCCTCCAACTGGACTGTCTTGAGTGGTTACTTTGAGCATGAAGGAACTGGGCATATTTAACAGAACTTGACACTGAATCAAGAATTCGACCAGCGGAGAGAGGTCTATGGAGCTTTTTGGAGCCTGCAGTGCTAGAATTATGTCTAGAGCTAAAGTCAGACAGCCTTCCTGCAGTTGAATGTCTGTGGCTGAGTCCTTGTGGAACTGGCTGCTGAGGTTCAGCTACTTTTTGACCAGTTTTACGGTCCATGTATGCTGCCAGGGCCTTTTGCTGAAAGTGCTTTAAGGTTGATTTTGAGAAGTTGGAGGCAGACAGGGCACGTCCCCGTGGTTCAAACATATTTCTCCTTGCAGCCACTAGACTGAGATCATTCTCTGAAAGTAGACTCTCAACTTCATTGCCAAGAGAGCGGCAGGTCATATGAGCAGGTACATCTGCCAGCTGGTGAAGCTTCTCAGGTTCAGAGTGAGATAGCTTTTTCTGATCTGCTGTCAAACGCTTCCTACACCCAACTCGAGGCACCTGTGGTTGAGCAATATTCTGTGGCCTTTCCTTTTCCTTTTCAATTTCCATCTCCTGACCAAATTCCTTTGTGCTCTCCTTTTCTGTTTGTTGAAGTATGTGTAGTTGTGGGATGAGATTGGCTATGTTTGGCTGCATGCTTTGTGAGGGAGGACTAGAAGGTACAACAGAAAGCTTTTTGTCTGTCTGTTGCTTGATCCTGTGGGGCCAAGAGAGTTGCAAATCTCTCCTTTTAAAAGAAGTCTCCCTCAAAACCTTGGATTGGGCATCTTTCAGTTTTTCCTTATAATACTTTTTGTAGGAGTCATCTAGGGTACTGCATAGGTAGAAAAATTCATTTGGTTGTTCTACAGATATTGCACTCTGCTGATTTGCATTGTTAGGAGAGATTTGCCCATTTTTTCCTGCCTTCTGCTCCTCTTTGCTACTTTCTGGAATTTTGATCCCCATTCCACAATCATTTTTGCTTTTGAGCTTGCTTGTAAATGATGCCATGTTGGCTCCTGTGAGGTGGTATAAAAGTGGGGTAGTCTCCTTGCTGATCTTCTCATTTGGAACATCCAATTGGGGCTGTCTCAAAATTCTTGTCATCTGTTCATCTTTCTTGGGATTACTGATATTTTCTTTTATTAACGCAGGAGTCATCATTTTACTATCTGAATTGTCCTCAGGACCACAGTAAAAGATAGGCTGGTTGGAGGAGTGATGTCTGCGAGTTTCTTTACTCATGACCCTTTGATCCTCTATATCTTGTAAGGTCTCTTCTGACTTATAACGTAGATTAATTGCGTTGTTATTAGGATGCTCCAAAATGTCATTCTGACTGCTGAATTTAAGTTCCTCTTGAAGAAACAGTTTACCAGTTGGACCACCTGGACAGCTCTGCCTTCTACCCTGAGCCATGTATGACCACTCACTGACAGTTTCCAAACCTGCACTGTCCCCAACACCTTGTGTAACACTGGGCTCAGAGGAGTTGAAGACACCAGTAACAAAGTAGAATTGCCCTTTGTGGTGAATACTCCCACTGGTTGTGTTCTGTGGCGTATTACAGGAGTTGACATAGCATTTCTGCTCAGAGGCAAGACCACCATAATCTGAATATGACCTTTTTCGTTGAGTTTCGGACTGGGCACCTCTATACTGCTGCATGTGCTCTGTCTGGAAGGTTCGCAAAGGCAAACAATTTGAGATACCTAAGAGTTTTTGTGGCTCAGCCACCTTCTCCACAAGGTCTTGCTTGATCTGATTCTTTTGAAAATGCTGTGAAAATACACAGCCATAGACAGGCTCAGCCTGGACACCACAGACCTCCACGGTACCGGTTTGCGGAGAGGAAGAATTGTCAGCTAGCTGTCCTTCGGGGCTCTGGCGTGCCCTTGAGTTTTCCAGGTTCTTTGTTGTTACAAAGCTGTCCAGTCGGGCAGGAGGTGGTGGGGGTGGTAGAAAATGTGTATGACCTGTCAGACCTTCTTGTGCAATAGCTTCCATAGAACAGCACAGATGGTCCATGGTCTTTGAATCTGAAT
This sequence comes from Ambastaia sidthimunki, assembly GCA_036877625.1. Lineage (NCBI taxonomy): Eukaryota > Metazoa > Chordata > Actinopteri > Cypriniformes > Botiidae > Ambastaia > Ambastaia sidthimunki. Next base: position 4,981 of record JAZGTK010020398.1, read on the forward strand.
CAGGAAATGTTGGGCTATATTTAGCTTTTGGATATTTCAAATTGGTGTAATGGAGGCTGTGTGACTGAATATCATCCAGTAGAAAAGGAGAAGGGTAATCAGGGACTGTGGAACCACCAGAGAAGGAGCTATAGGCAGAATCCCCTTTGCTGTGGTGGTGGGTATACTGATCAATACTGCTGCTCGATTTTGCCGGTGAAAGTCGACTGACTGGAAGACTTAGAGGGTGCAGGTCAAGATTATTCATTCTGTCAAACTGGAAATATGAATCCATTTGCACTATGAAGTGGAATTATGGACCCAGGTAAAATTAAGACAATAAGTTTGGTTATCTCAAGTTATTTCTTCATCTTCTCACTATTGTCACAGAACAAAACCCACAGGAACCTGGCACCACCTAGGGGAACAAGTACATTTATAAAACAAGTGTTTTAGAAAATATCCTAATGAACACCATATACTTTACACCTCTCATTTTATCATGGTTTGTTAAAAAATGTGAGCCAACCAATTTACAGCATTGCTGTAAATCAGAGCTAGTCAACTCCTTTTCCAAAGAAGTGCTGTAAACACAAGCAGCAGCGTCTGGTTGTTTTTTTTTTTTTACCGGTAAGAACATTCACGCATCAGTACCAAAATACTGGTAAACACTGTTAAGTCATTAACCGAAAGTGACCTCTAAATGGCTGTGCTGCCAGCTGTGTTATGTTTGAAACCATGGTAGGCATGACTTTGTGTCTGAATGTACACAGTCCATATTTTTGTTTGTTTTCATTTTTGTGATGTTTACATTACATTCATACATTTTCATGTTTTCCTTTAGTGTGTTATACATGCACAAACAGCTGCATAAGATCTGCAAAGTTACACAACTTAAAGTCTTCCACAAAATGCTATTTTAACAAAAAAAAAAACAGGCTGATCCAGCCCTGCCGAAAACACCTTGACCCCTCCTCCACATTCTTAGGTCACAGTGCGGGAATATTTGAATAAAGCTGGCGCTAAGCCGGCTAATAAGCCGGTGCTACCTACTGAGGAGTGAATGATGGACTTTCTTAAATTCGGGATGAGGCGACTTCGCTAGAACAATCTGATGCTTCTGAATCAGAGTCTGTTTGTTTTATTATTAGGGGTCAAGGCCTGAAGATTTCGTTTTGGGCGTCATTTTTCCGCCATTTTGAAAAACCTACTATTTTGAACTCCTCCTATGGTGTTTGTCAGATTTGCACGAAATTTGGTATGTAGCATCTGACAAAAAGTTATGGAATTCATGTCGATACCTCTTACCATTCTTGTCTACACATTGTTCAGCAAGCACGCAAAAAATGTATATGAGGTTGAGTGTTAGCATAGCTTTGGTGTATTGACCAATCTTGGTGGATTGTTAAATCTTCGAATCGCTCTCCTATACTATGCTCATAACTTTTGAACTGTAGGTTCTGTAAACAAATTCTTTCATTCTCTGATTCTTTGGCTTATGGCAATTCAGTTTACACTATGACGTAATTATTTGTCATGAAAACTTTCCCGTCATTTAGATTTTTTTTTAAATGCCTCATTGGGCGTTTGTCCAATTTGCATGAAAATTGGTATGTAGCACCTAGAGACCTTTTCACCTCAAAGAAATTTGGTGACTGTGCCACCTACTGGAGGAGTTATAAGAAATTGCATCGTCTAAGTGCTTTTACCAATATTTTTTTCTATTTTTCCTTTTCTATACGTTTTTTCTAGTGCTTTTTCCAGTGATTTTCTAAAATTCAAATATGTCAAAAATCTTTGTGCTCTTTTTGGCCTTTAAATCTGACTCGGGCTCAAACTGATGTGGTAAAACTGACGACATTATTAACTGTCTTTATAATGACTTCAGAAACTGAAATTTGCAATTATGGTAACGGGCAGAACATTTCTGCACACATGCTTAAAATATTTGGCCAATATCAGCTGGACAATCAGAGTATGCTCTGTATTTTGGAAAGATGGAGGACCTTCTTTGTAGAGGAGCCATAATAATGTACAGTATATGAAAAATAATGTGTTTTTTGAACTTAAACCACGTTAACATTTTCTATTACACCCAATACACAGAATAATGGTTTTTGAAAATAGCATCATTAGACCCCTTTAATGTAATTTACCTGTGATTTGTAAAGACTATTTGTATAAAAAAGGGTATGTTTTCAGGATGACATCAAAATTGCATGCAGATGTGATTGATTGAGGTTAGAACTAAACTCTACATGACATGCTGCTTTCTTAGGGCTTCTGTGTTGACTGAAACAGTTAGTTATGTAATTACCAGTATTACTATATGTCCATTAGGGGAAGTATTTTCAGAAATTGCCCAACAATCAAATGTTCTCTTTACTGTAATACAGCAAAATGAAATAGCAAAGCATCTTTAATATGTGTTAATGCTTGGATAAATGTTGACACTAATACTATGGGACAGAACTGCATGAAACAATTTTTAATGTTGAAACAATGTGTTTGAACTCTATTTAACTGTGTACCACAGTTAAGTACTCTGAATATCCACAAAGATAATTACTGAAGCAGAAATCTGATATCAGCTTTGGGTCAATAATTCAGAAAGTCTTCCACCCTGAAGTTCTTTCCTTGAGCGCCATTACCAGCTTACTGTCTGGACTTAAACCATTAAGATCTTTAAAGAAAGTAAATGCTTGTATGCTTAACGTGGGAAAAGATAAGAAAAATGACAATTTTTTAAAACTAAATAAACTGAATCAGATTGATAAAGTGCATATTAACAGACAAAACGAAAAAACATTCACCCTAAAACATTCTCCCACTGCATTCTGTCAAAAACAAGTCACACTGAAACACTGAGCTCACTCCTTTTATAAATAAAGAGATATAAAAAAAGATCCAAGGCACAATGGTAAATGATGACAACAATAAGACTTGAGGATAAGGTAGGCGGATGGGGAGTGATTAAAAATGTCTGGAATGCAATTTCAACCTGGGTGAAATATTTTAGAAGTGATCATGTGATAACTCTTAGATGGATTGTGTACTGCTGAGAAACCCCATGAATGCAGAATTATAAAAGTTCAACTGGTAAACTTGTCGCCTACTTTTAGCTTTAATAAAACATGGTTGAAACTTAAATGCCAAGTTTCAACCATGGTGATCTGCCTAACACAATTATATACTACTCGTATACTACTGTCTGACAAAACAAATCCAATGAAAGCAAAGCAGCATTAAAACATGATGAAGCTTTAATAAATGAAACTTTCATTTTAATAAATGAAGCTTTAATAAATGAAACTTTCTATGTCAAGCAAGGGTGCTTGACATAGAAAGTTTCAAGTTGAAGAAAGACAATGAAAGCTTTAAACAATATGTACAAAAGCTACAGGAAAGTAACACAGGTTCCCCATCCTGTTCATCATGATGTATTAGACAGTAAAAACATTAGACTTCAGAGGCAAGCAATTTACCCCCTTACAATAATATCTAAAGTTACATAAAGATGTTTGCTAATTTACAATAACTCCACTGAGAAAGAAATGTTGCCAGTTTCTCTTACCAGAGCTTGAAAGACCCCCTCAATTCCAAAAGAAAGAGACGTACTATAGTCTTAAAGTATTTAAACTTCTCTGCAGGCATATCCTGGAAAACATTCCCCACAGGAGTTTTACTCTGATTGGCTGCTCAGCCAGCACAGCAAATCTCTCCTCAGACAAACGGCAGGAGGAAGGGCCTCCATGCCTGTGACGTCCACCCTGCAAGTGCACAATGGGTGCAGTAGAGGGAATATTTCACTACAGATAATGGCGTCTGAGGAATGAAAAAAAGTCCTCACATTCCTGGCCAGCTTCAGAATAAAGAGGGCCCCGGGGCCATTTATTCCCAGAGTCCTCTGCACAGGGAGAGATGCCAAGCCGAAGGGGTGGACTTTTTAGTACAAACCCTCTCGGAGAAGGGCTGACCCTCCCCTTCAGTACTGTAAAGTCTTCATCATCTACCCATTATCCCATTCAAAATCATTTGAGCTGGTAGAACTCAGAATGTATATAGAGCCGCTGTTCTAGGAAATGTTATTGTGTTCCTGTAGAAAGAAAACTCAAATAAGATCTTGTTAACATCTTCATGGTTTCCCTTGACTGTAATGAGATTAAATGGAGAACAAACAGAACTTCTGCTTCAGTCTTCTGCTGAAAAGACTCCAGTTTAAAAAAATCTCAGCAATGTCTCACACTGTGCTCACCTTCCAGAGTGTGAAATGAAAACATTATTCATTTAATTATTTGCAATTTTTTTTTCTGAGGAATGTGGTACTTAAATTAAATAAATGAAAAGTACCCTATAGTACATTTACTCTTTATTTTCTTCTTTATACTTTATTTTTTTCATGATGAAGAATTCCTCTCAGGTGCACACACAATTCGGTTGTAACTGCTTCTGCCACTCCCACCTGACGTCTAAAAGTGTGAATTCACAAAAGCTCCTGACACACAAGGGCCACCTATTCTTAACTGTAAGTACTCATCCATCTGCCATCACGCCATTTGTATACAAAAAAACGGGCAAGTAAGCAGATGACAATCATTTAAATGTGACCCCTTAAGGGTGATACTGGTTACTAACAATTAGCACAAATGCTTGGAAAAAATGGCATAAGTTATTTCTGTTATTTCTGAAAATAAGCAAGGTGTGAAAGCCTTATTAGTGTACTTTGGCATCACATTCATGTTAAATGAACCTTCTGCAAATAGGAGCATGCATGATTTACACCTTACAAGCTCAAAACACAAAATGCTCACATTTTGTACTTCAGTTTTGTCGAAATCAGTGCAATAAATTGCTCAAACGTTGCGTTAACCTATTCATTAAATCCTTTCATGTCTATACTCCACACTCCACTGTCTGTCTTCTATGATTTATATTGTTATGATTAATTTTTTAATATTGGTCAGATGACCAGATATATATTTAATGTAGAACCACATTTGAAAAAATAATAAATGCAACATGTCACATTAAAAATGACATATGCTTTACTCAGTAATTATACACAAATGTAGTGAATGAACCATGATAAATTGGCTACAAGAAAAACAGCCCTGAAAACCAGCCAAGTACAAGTTAACTTGTCACACACCTTCTCATGAGTGTGTATCAAGTATTAAAAGTCTTAGATGTTAAGTGGGAAAAAAATATATGCATGTTCTTTCCCCACAAGTATGAACTTTCCCCACTTTAAATAGATCAAGAACTTTGTTCTGCCACTGACCATATCTTCAGGGCGGCAAAAGTGATGTTACACTCCATGGGTTGTGTGATGTTTACCTTAATGGTCCAAGAGAGAAACATCTGGCTCAACTTTGCGCAAATGCGAGATATTAGGAAGGCTTACTTTCTCAGTGTGCCCATTTTGCAAGGTGGCCTGTTCGGCGACATGGTCAAGGACTTAGTTCAGCAGTTCTCAAGTGTGAAGAAGCAGATGGAGGCAATTAAACATATCTTGCCCTGAAGGATGCCTCCTGCGAAGACAACACTGGCCCCAGCTCCCATTTCACAGAAATAGATCTAGCCGTAGGAGGACAGTTCCCACTAATCAGCAGTCAGCAAGCACCACCAGGCAGAGTTCCACAGCAGAGTTCCACGGTCATGGTGGCTAGTCAGGATGATCCATCTCAGCCATGCCATCCAGTTTGTCAGACGTCTGCCCAACTTCAGGGGCATTCTATTCACCTCTATATAAGGCTAGAGTGCTGCTGTGCTTTAGGCAGAGATTGCCACTCTTCTGGCACGAAACAGCCTATCCCTGTATCAAAAAAGGGGGAGGCTTATGTCCCATCTTGGACCCGTGCTCTTTCAACAAGGCACTTCACAGAATGATGTTTAAGATGCTGATGCAGAAATGTATCCTGATGTCTGTCCAACATCAGGACTGGTTTATGGCCATAGACCTGAAGGATACATGCTTTCATGTATCGATCCTTCCTCAACACAGGGCGTTTCTATGGCTTGCTTTTAATGGGAAGGGCATACCAGGACA
>JAZGTK010020399.1:0-11007 GCA_036877625.1 Ambastaia sidthimunki
TGTAATCAACCGCCCAGTGGTAGTAATAATAAAAAAGTAACAGGTCTATATTTAAAAGCGAGAGAGGTACGGATCAGAGGTCTGACTGGTTTTGACTGATGTAAACTTCCGTGTTGAGTAAGACGAGAGGGAGAAAATTCCCTAGAATTCCACAGCACTGCTTCCTTTTGCCAAACGTCACCTGAGCTCACAGTTCCTGAAGGTAAACAAAACACGCACACACACACACACACACAGGGGAAAGCGGGGGTGGAGAGAGGTGAACGAGGAAGAAGAAAAACATGCTGTGACGCAGACACACAGAAAAATGTCTGCAGGCATTTAACAATCTATATATTTATTATTGCACTAAAACTCAGTTCTGTGGTTTGTTCTGTAACATTCATTATGAATATATGTAGATGTTTTTCCTGTTATTCATGGTTTACTATCCATTGTGTTACTTTCTCTGCCTCCCACTTAAACTGCCTCCCACTCTGTCTTTGCACACACAAACAAGACTTCATAAACTGTTGTACAAATTAATCACTATGTGCTACTAGTAAATAGACACACCTAGTTATTCTTTAATATTACCTTTCATCATTAATTACAGCATTAGCATAGTCAAAGTTGACATAACACGATTGCATTCTTAAACGGAACTGTAAGAATTCTATAACTGACTAAACTAATAAACCAGTAGTAACTAGTATTCAACTATTCCAGTTTGTGGCCTAGCACAAGTTCTTACAACATCTTATTAAGCGAATCCTTTATTAAGCATCTCATTTACTACTGGTACAGCTTAGCCTTAAATTGTTTGTTGTAACTTATTGTCTATGTTGTAAAAAAAGAATAGACAGTTTATTTTTATGATTAACCTGTAGATGAATCTATTTAAGGAAACATACAATTAGGCATGTGTCCAAATTTCTGACTGTTGTGTGGTTGTGTATAAGCGTCATGGTAACTGGTATTTTTGAATGGCTGTCATCTTGCATATGCTTTAAGAATGAGGATTACTATTAATCTGTTTCCTGTTTCTCTACCTTCATTCCTCTTTCCGTATATTGTAGTACTTTAAGTTTTCCATAAACACGTTTAAAGTTATTTAACAAACTTTCAAGGAATTTAAAACAACAATTACAGTGACACAGTTTGTGATGAATTTTACAGCTGATGTTACATGTATATTTTGCTGATACTTTGGTTAAAGGGACCATATTGTACAATTTTGTAGTAGATTCTTTCCAACAAGTCAGGGCAGTCATGGACTGTATTCAGTTTCACCACAAGCGTTTTTACACACATTAGAATGAAACTTTTTGCTACTGTACCTTTAAAGCTTCAGTATGTAAATGAGATTACTGGCTGTTAAAGGTTATAAAGGTGATTAAAGGTCATTTTTACACATTTCAGTTATTGTAGCAGCAGTAATTCAAACTATCATCAGATGACAGAGAATCTCGCTTGCAGCAGTTTAAGAAATTGTCAAAAATATTTAACATTTGTTTTTTTTGCAAAGGAACTGAAAGCACAGAATTTTGGGGTGCGGGGGCAAGTTTGCATCTCAAATTAACATTTAATGAATTTTGTGCTAAAATAAACCTCAATCAAAGCCAGAAATTTCTATTGCCTTATCCAGAACATCAGAATACAGGTTTAGTCTCGCTACACACACACAGTCCACACACACACACACACACACGTGCTTCTCAGTGGCTGCAATTGGAACCGCGGTCAATCACCCGCACACCACCACTCACCTTTCTACCCGTCTCCATGGCAACAGGGCAGCATGCAAGAGCACTGTGGTCAGAAGCCGGTGTGAGGGGTAAATTGAGGAGTGTGTGTGAGCACTAATCTGCCGTGGGGTCACTCGCAGTGGGAGCATTTTGTAACCTTAAGTGAGCGATTTGTAATAGTTAGAAATATTTTGTATTGGTTACAGCAATCTGAAATGGCAACACGGGGCGGCACGGAGACCCACTCAGGTCAGGACGATTAGAGAGCCGGGGCAGATGCTGCCTGATGTCACAGATCAGGAAATTCAGGAATGGTGAGAGCAGGTGGCCTGTCAGGATATGAATACAGACACAATCCTACCTTTCATTCCAAAGTGCTCAGCGATATGTTGGGAAGACACACAGCAAACTGGTCGAGCTAACAGAGAACAATTGGGGTGGTGTGTGTGTGTGTTTTAAGGGGGTAAAACAGGTATGATTGGAATTAAACATCAGGTTGGGGCATCTGGCTCAAGGCTGTATCTAGACCCCCTTTCCTCCCTCTCAATGCTGCACCTGGACAGCATCTACAGAAATCTACACACCAGTCATGCATTTAAATATACTGAACACACAAAAACATTTGTTTAGATTACACTTTTGTTTAGATGCTTCCTTAGAAAGCCCATGATGTTTATGTAACTCTACAGGTAGAGCATGACATTAATAAGTGAATGCAGAAAACAATTAGATACGTGCAACAAATAATACTACAGCTTTTCTGAAAACAAAAGGTGCTTTTCTAAGCAATTTTGCAATTACTTTTGACCAACTTGCCTCAAGCTGATTTTCAGTGTATAAAGGTAATTTACCTTAACATCACATAAATGAACTAACAGAGTGACCAGCAGACTGTATTGTTTAAAATCGAACAAATGTCTGATGTAATGTGGTGGGCTTTTGCTACCTTATAAATGCCATTTAAAGTAAATGCCTCTTAATTTGTTTTTCTCTTAAAAAAAATTCCAGAGATGGAAACTAAAAAAATTAAAACCTGCAAGGATGAAAAAAACACTCATGTGAGAACACACACTCACACACACACACTCGCACTCACAACAGCCCATTGTTTAGACCCTAAAACTGAAACAACTGACTCACCAAAAACACTCAAGGGATGCACCATTCAGACCAGCACCCAGTCCAACACACACAAACACACACACACTTTCATGAACATGTATATAAACCATCTCTTGATTGTCAACAGATTACTGGAACACATTGATGCAAAACAATCAGTTAGTCAAAGAACAAGTAGCCTCAGTTGTTGTTTTTTGTTGTCTTTCGAGCTGTTGTCTTTTCCCAACTGGAGCCTGAAGAGAGGCAAGGGCCTCTTTAAGTTATCGGTCCAAACACACACGCGCACACACAGTGTTTTAGAGAGCCTGATTAAATCACATTGATTTGAAGGTGCATTACTGATCCCCAGAGCTGTTTAAAACCACACATCCAGAGAAACTACAAAATCCACTTCGTTCATGTCAAAACATGTCAAAACAGACTAATGACCTGCAATTCATATAAACAGTTTAAAAAGCTGTACAGCTGATTCAGTTTTCCATGAGCAGCACTGAAATAAGTAAAAGTAGATTTATATTTTCCGAAAATGTGAGTTGTGCTTAACCAAGCAAATCTCAACATCATGGCGCTAGGATGTTGAGGGTTGCTATGCAGTGAGCGTTGCTATGCAGTTGTTAGTTGGTTGCTGGGTTATTCTAGGTGATTGTTTAAAGGCCACTATAAATTTTGATCTCTGTAAGTCTCCCTCCATCAAAGTCTAGCCCGTTTTATGGCCTATTTTCTCATCTGAAAAGAGATTAAGTGTCAGTTTTCTTGTTTTGAGTCTGTTAGGTGAAAATCAGGAGTCTGACTGCTAATAGCACAACTATTAAATTTTAATTAGATGATTTAAAGTTTCATACAGGATGAGTTACAAGCCGAACGTTAAAACTTAAAGACCACCAGTAAGTGTTTTATCTTCACATCTTTCTTATGTGAAAAGGGTGTTTTCCTCACAGTGGTCATGCGATAATACTGTCAGAGGTGCTGTCTGAAACACTGCTGGCAGGTCCAGTGTGTGTGTGTGTTTTAAAAAATATCCTCACAAATCTAGTGAAACGTGTAGAAACTGACTTTAAGTTTAATTGGTGCGCTTTTGATTTCTGTGAGGGTAACATTCAGGAACAAGGTATAGGACAGCTATGAAAAGCTGTACAAGTGTGTGTGTGTGTGTGTGTGTGTTGTAGAGCTGTTTGATGTTGTTAAATATTTCCACTTGGGTCGATCTCAGTCAAGATCGTGAAAGATACACACTCACACTCCAAACCCTAAAAACTGACACACACTTTAAAAAAAACACATTCACACTCTCACCTCATACCCACATGGCCGAAAGGCCTCATAAACTGGCCAGAAAACAAAGAACAAAAATTTTGAGCTATAAAACTTTGAATCTGTTAGGGACAAAAGTAAAACAGACGAATAAGAGAAGAGAAAGTGATTTTGTCACCTGTAGTTACACATCACCTGTTTAAATGTTACTGTGTATGAATCAGGCGTTTACTTTGATAATTTTTTTTTTTAATTGAGAAGGTCCCCAAAATTCATAAAGTAATGATTTTAGTTTAAAAATGCTAAACGTTTTGTAGGAATTTGCGTATGTGTGTATAAGTAATCTTTTGGCTAACAGGTCACAAATCATTGCTCTGTGTGTGTGTATGTGTGTGTGTGTGTGTGTGTGTGTGTAAGAACATGGCTGTGAGGCAGTATGGTTTGGGTGACAGAGAGTTCAGAAATGCAGCGTTGCATTTTTCAACATTTACCTCAGCATTTTCTGCATCAGCACACAACAAACAGCTAATAATATGATGTGCCACATATATTTAGTGGAAATCAAGTATGAGCTAAAGCACAAGAAACATCGGCAAACAAAGCGATGCGCTTCAGTTAAAATAAAGCTAGTTCTGTACAAAGTAGACCGACAGTTACCCTCCCTCTCTCTCCCTCTCTTTTTCTTTATCTCTCTCCCTCTCTCTCTCTCAGCATCTAAGCTGGCCAACTTTATCTTCTGGAATGTGGGACTTTTTGTTTCTCCAGCCAACAATTACAGGAACAATTTCATCAGCGAAGAATTCTAAACGCTCAAATAGAAGAGAAAGAAAAAGAGAAAGAAAGAAAAAATACCAAAAAAATGACATTATCTTTTAATAGCTCAGCTGTTTAAAAACAAACACTGTAACTGTATTGAGATGTAGTTCATCTGGCAGTGGTACAGCATGATAAACAGCGTGATAAACAGTGTGATACAGTGCGATGCTCAGCCTTTACTTACATCAGCTGAGTGATTCTCTGTCATTAAAATGAATCATTCAGGTCATTATAATAGTGCCCAAATGTCAAAAAATAGTTGAATAGCTTATGCAATCTGTGCTGTCACGACAGACAGACAGAAAGCAAGAGAGACAGACAGACAGACAGAACAGCACTTGGGAGGTAACAGACACACATGTTGGGGGAGTGAGTTCATGTTACCCTACAGCAGTTCTCTGTATCACTCCAACATGCTGCAGCAAGCCTGACCCAAACCTGGCCTCCAGATCACCTCTCTCTCTCTCTCTCTCTCTCTCTCTCTCTGTCAAACTCTCCCTCTCTACCTCCTCTCTTCCACCCCTCCTCTCCTTCTCTCGTTTTCTATCCATACGTTTCTCTCTGCCTCAGGTGAGCGTTTCATTTACTGAAGTTCTGGTCCATTTATAGAGACCTGCTGGGAAACCAAACGTGAGCCAAACATTTGCCTCGAAAAATGATTTACGAAGCATTTAATAATGAACTATAGCGCCCATCGGCATTATGTGAAGAAACCCAGACTGTATCTAAGACACAAAAAACAAATGCAACATCATCATATTACAGCTCTCTTCCAAAACCAGGTGAGCTGCCTACAAAGGCAGTATTTTTAGGGCACCACCGCACTCATGGTGTAAGATTGTAATTAAACTGCCTGATATTTCTGCTGGCCAGAACAGCATTGTGTTATACATGAATTAATAATATTCATCCGCTAAAACTCATCATCGTTACGCTTCAAGCTTTTCAAAACAATCTCTCCATTTAGTTAAATTATACAGCAACAGGTTAATGTTATTTTCTATTGGGATTAATTGGGAGTTCATTGGGATTTCCTGTGTGTTTGACATGAGGAGAGCCATTTATCAAACGCACAGTTACTGCCAATGTAACATTTTAATGTATGCATTTCAAATCATCACCTACAATATTCCATATAATGGGAATCATATATTATATAAGGATGCTTCCTTAGAAAGCCTATGTATTCCATGATGTTTATGTAACTCTACAGGTAGAGCATGAAATTAATAAAACCAAACTTTCATTCCCATAACAAAAATGTTTATGGTGTGTTTTAAACAACCGTTTTCTAACGGTGTAAATGTAGCTCAGAGACAACACAGCAGATTATGACCTCTGTTTTGAAATTCTGTGTTAATTCTCACAGTGGCTGAGAAATAAAGAAAAATGAAGAAGATGTTTGAGGTTACAGTGATGATTAGAGACGCTGTGAGGAGATTCATAATGCAGTAAGACTGACTCAGCCGGTATGCTGGACAAATCTTCACTCACTTGTACTGTAACAAGCTGTAATTACAAAGACAGCTATAACAATAGCTGGCTGCTAGTTATGAGTGTGTATGTGTGAGAGAACCGAGTCACTGAAGGAAAAAAGGCACAATAAAAACTTGTAACCCCAAGCAGCTTTGAGCAGAACCTCAGAACAAACAAAAACTCCTTTTTCTCCTGCACCCTCAGCTTTAACACTCAGCTAGTCAGCGCTAAGTCCCTCGGAACGCTCATTGTTTTAGGGAAAACATTTCCCATCCCCCGCTCCAGAAACGGCCCACCCCACCTCCATCCCTGCCCCTCAACCTGTTTATCCAGTACACACACACAAACAGCCCTCAACCGTTAGCATCAGCCACCTGCCTCTTCCTGCTCTGTGGCCTGCAGAACACAGACAACATGATGCAAAGCGTTAAAACAAACACGCCAGCAATGCGACTCCTGAGTGCTGACAGCAATGCATTTCGCATTTCAGATGCCTTTGCTTATGCAACCCGGTCTGTATGGGGAGGGTAAGAACAAGGTAGAGTCTATAGAGCAAGATTTCCATTGCATGCTAATGCACATTCTTGTACTACACACTAAAAGTGGATTTTTTAACACTTAGTAAGATACTACAGTAGTACTGGGACATAAAACATACGAGAGTCATATACAGTTGAAATGTGAAATGTGTTAACATACAGCAAAATTCAGGAACCTAAAATGTCAATGTTTTTGTTTTCAGAACTACAATAGCAGCATTGACTGTGTACCTGTCGTATGATATGACATAATCCACAGTTAGTTACGTGATCATCAAAAGAATCGTATTGGCAAATGACTGATAAAAAGTCAAATACAGTATCTGGACCGTGTCAAGTTTCAGGGCAACAATCAACCATAATAGCTAAATCAACAACATCAAACAACATTGCTGTTTGTGGGACTTTATCGACTGTCCAACAGCCAAGCGGTTTCTAACCCTCCAACGATCCAATCAATTCTTCAAGAACGAAGTCCCACTCATTATTTTCTCATCCCAGAAGCTGTTTCACAAAGATACGCATCACAATAGGGAAGAAAAGTCTGCACACCTGTTTTATGATACAAAGATCATACAAAGATTCCCTTTTGTATGACTAGTGGCCTAAAATTTAGCAGACCTAAAACTTTGTATTTAGTGGCCTAAAATTTAGTATTTAGTAGTAAAATTTAGTATTTAAAGATGTTTTCTATTCCACAAGTCAGTTTAAAAAGCAAATTGTTTTTTTATATTGTTTTCTTAGTCTCAACTGCATCATAAATCAATAAATTTCACAGCAGGAACAAACCATTTCCGGATGTGCAAAGTCACGTTGGTGAGCAGTGACTAACTGCAAGGGTCTAAATATAAAAACTTGGCTTGGTTTATTCGTGCTACTAAATTTAGCATCAGTCAGCTTGCTGACTTAGAAAGAACCCCGCCATGAGATCTCATTGACCAATCAGCTTGCCTGCCAATAGATACTATCAGCCAATTAGGAGCGATCCATATGCTGCCCATCTAACTGGCACTGCCTGTCTCTCCATCTTTAATGAAAGACAGACCCAAAATGAAGGACCAGACGAGAAAAGTTCCAGAGCTCGAGATAATTCGATTTCTGTCCACATTCATTGGAGTCACACAGAGTTATCAGTATATCAAAGAGGACATGAGACGAGGGCTGTCAGTGCTAAAGAGCTAAAGAGGAGGCAAGCCAAGTACACAAATGTACACAGAAAATGTGAATTTCTGACATGCACACCTCTCCCAAATACAGTTACAGAGAATCAAGATTTTCCATTTAAAAATGGTTCTGTTAGTGGTTCTGGGATGCAGTTCTTTCACCAATGCAGACAGAACAGTTCTTAAATGTGACCCTAATATAACACCACGAAGAGAGCGTGGTGTTATATCTTTGTTTATAAGAGATATAACACAGATACATCTTTGTTTCTGTTGTAAAGGAAATGACACAATGTCACTTTGGGTGGTGATGCTCTCGTGCCTGTGCTGGATTTTTTTTACTGGCAGTGTTGCAGTGATCACAGCTTGTTATTTTGTACTGTTTATTTCTCTTTTCTGTGCATGAGAATCAAAAACGTTCAATTGCTTGAGACATTGTTTTCCAAGATATCGATTCCTGACTACATACATTTCTGCAGCCTCTGTCATGGCCTACGTTACATTCAAAGTATGGCTCCACAATGTTTTAGCCGTCTTAACAGTTAATACAAGCCGTGAATACCGTTAATGGAATCGTTAAGGAACCAGAAGTGTTAAGTGGAATCAACATCAGTGTCGGAAAGGTTTATTTTTCATCACTACTCCAGGAATTACACACACAGGATGAAACCGCACATTGAGTTATAGCGGCTGACCTGAGGCCTCCCTGTGTTTCCATTTCCTCTCTCTGTGACGCATCCCTGATCGTTGACGGCACATTTCTGCTGACCTGAACTCCAGCACACAAATCACAAATTCAGTGTCCCACAATGTACAGTAGACGTTTCTCTTCTTAGTCTTTGCTTTATTACTCAATCCTGCCACCACAACACATTTGGATGTCGCACACTAATAAGCTAACATGATTTGGCAGGGCTCCTCAGACCTACAGTTTGTCTGTTTAATAAAAGACGCATGAAAGAGTCTTGAGATGCAACTTGGATCAAGAGTGCAAGTCGTCCATCACCTGCATGTTTACGGCTTTATCAGATCTGTTTATGCAAACTGAAGGTTTTCAGATTTGTCGTAGGATTAATGCCAAAAAAACTACATGCAGTCACAGCCACCATGCTCAAGAAGCAGACGGACACTGCATTCCACAAGCTACCGCCCTCTCTAATATTCCCACTGCCTGTCTCCAGTGCAGTCATATTAGGCCAGCATTACCTCAGGAAAAGTCAAGCGCTACAAAAACACACACGGTCTCTGCTGAGCTTCCCGCCTATAACACAAACACAGGCAGAGATCCCCAAGAGCCCACGTCCCAGACAAATTCACTCCAACATTTGAGGAAAAGAGGGGGAGAGAGATTGTGGAAGGAAAGGGGAAGCCCTGTTTATGTAACGTCTGTGTTCAATTCTTCAGACTTTCACATACATGCAGACGGC
Organism: Ambastaia sidthimunki; assembly: GCA_036877625.1. Taxonomy (NCBI): domain Eukaryota; kingdom Metazoa; phylum Chordata; class Actinopteri; order Cypriniformes; family Botiidae; genus Ambastaia; species Ambastaia sidthimunki. The sequence continues at coordinate 9,522 of JAZGTK010020399.1, forward strand.
AGCCTGTCTGATAGGACACCATAAATCCTGAACTGTTGATTGGCTGATCCGACGACGAATAGAGACCTAATCAGACCTTTGATATATAATAAACACACAAAAAGTCTGGCAACAGAAGAGGAATAAAATTACAAGCTATACACATTGTTAAGTGATCGTTCAGGTGTCCAGGTGGTTTTAAGTCTGTTGCTATGAGGTTTCTGGGATGTGCTGGGCTGTTGCTAGGGCTTTGCTAGATGGTGGTCTCGTGGTTCTTGTGTGGTAACTCAGTAAGTCTCTATATCTGGTCCCTAAACATGGCTTGGGGGCCAATTCCTAATGTAAGCCAATAAAATGTTTCTGGTTTCTTTTATCTTCTGCCAGGTCTGACTGCTTAAAGTAATAGAAAAAAATAGCAGCTCTCCTCAAGCCTGTTGAATTGAGGTGTTATCTTCATGAATATGAAGAAATAATTTCAGTAGTTCAAAAAAAAGCAATAAGAACGATACACCAAACAAACAACTAATACAGTCCCTTCAGTTCTATAAAAGACAATAAATAATTCATAGAAGTGTTGAGTGATTACTCATTGGTTATGTTGCAACAGGCCACAGCAATGATGATGACATCACAGGCTTTGTGTGTGCGTGACTTAAGCTAAGAAAAAAATATTAAACCTGCGTTTGTGCTGTGCTGTCAGTTTACAAAGTGAGGTTTGGTCATCGTAAGAGTCAAAAGAAATGGAACAAATGGAAAAGAGATTTGAGAAGAGAAAATGAGATGAGAAGATTTGGTAATGATGGAGGACCAACTTTTATTTTTTTAACTGCATCAACAGGTTCATGCAAATGAGGTAATTTTCACTGAAAAGACAGTTGTGCCGTGGGCAATATGGAACCATGAGTCCGTTAGGATAACTGCTCCAAACACACTCTCACAGCAAATGCCACCAAATACCACAGCTCTTCATCCCACCTTACTACATGTGTAATATTAGTTTTTGTTGGTTTGTTTTGTTAAATTCATTGCCAGAAGAAGTGTAAATCTGTTGTGTTGTCTGTTATCATGTTTTTAACATTAGAGACATTTTGCCAAGTATGTCAGAGGTGCCAAAAGACAATGTGGTTCATATGAGATGAACAGATTGTGTCATGAAAATGTCTCATCAAAATTCCTTTTCAAAACAATCAACTCCCTAAAACGACAAACATTTTCCCAGCCAGACAGTCCCTGTTGTGTGTGTGTGTGTGTTTCAGGCTGCTCATCCATTCAGAAGTTTGGATTTGTTTGAAAGTTGAGCAGTGTTTACGGTCACACTCATACACACACCTTTCACACCCTGACCTTCAAATCACCCTCATCCCAACACAACACCTCCTCTCGCTCCCTCCCAAAAACTCATAAAAGCCCCTTCAACTCCTCCTCTGTCTCTCTCTCTCCGTCATCATCTGTCCATCCGTCGCTGTTGTCATTTACCTGAAAGGCCGCTCTCTCTTTCTTCTGAGTG
>JAZGTK010020400.1:0-11007 GCA_036877625.1 Ambastaia sidthimunki
GTTTAGCTGGTCAGCTAGACTGTTCCCCAAACAAAGTGCTCCTCTGAAACTAGCAAACCATCTTTCTTCAGCGAAGTTTCTCATTTCATCAAGTTTGTTTCATATCATGAAAGAATCACTTCATTTTTGTTCAAATTATTGCACTGGATGACAAAGACATTGATGCTGGTAATAAAAGAAAGCACATATTGGTTTGTTATCAATGGTATAAAGTGTCTGCTTAGATCTGTTTTAGATCTGTTTTTCTGTCTGCAGTGTTGCTCTAGCATCAGACTGCTACTAAACAGTGAAATTACCTAACCTGAGTAAATGACAACGCTCAGAACTGCATATTTGCAATATTTACAAATGCCAGTGGCAAAAGAAAAGAATATAAATGCTCAACTAAATGTGTTATGACAGTCTGCTACTAACTGATGGAGTAAATGAAAGCGTTAGAATTTTTAGCAATGTCAGTCTTGTATATCACTGTTTAAACATATTTTTTTGTCAGTTGTAAAGTTGCAAAAAAAGAAATATATACATATATAATCTGGAGACTAAACAGAACATGAAATAAACTTAATGAAGACTGTTCTTAAAAGAAACAAGCACCCCCCCTCTCTTTCTATAGATAGATAGATAGATAGATAGATAGATAGATAGATAGATAGATAGATAGATAGATAGATAGATAGATAGATAGATAGATAGATAGATAGATAGATAGATAGATAGATAGATAGATAGATAGATAGATAGATAGATAGATAGATAGATAGATAGATAGATAGATAGATAGATAGATAGATAGATAGAACTATATATATATATACAGTATATATATATAGTTGCATAAGGTCAGCCAATCAGACTGCTAATCTGAATCCAGAATTAGCTATTAACTTTACTAAGCGTTTGTTTAAATAAAGTTTAAGACATTTTCTAGATCACACTCTACATACTCTCTACGAAAGTCACACATTTCTTTCCAATTGCAAATAGAACCCTGATTCCTTTTGCAATTATTATCCATTGAGGTTCTTCCAGCACATTCACCCAGATGTGGGTCATTTAACCTCCCAGGCTATAGATTCAAACGGCCTAATCGATAGCAATTTTAAAGACAACAGAGCTGTCCTCTTCGACTTCTTCTAAGCTCCAGCGTGAAGGGATGGCAGCAGACAATTTACTGAGTCTCTCACCAGGGCAGGGCAACAGGAGGAGCAAAGCCAAGACTAATGGTGCATTCTGTAAACTGATGGAACCTGGAGGGACAGCACTGTTGATGAATGAGTCTGTTTGATTCAGGCTGTTTAAAGGGGCAGAGAGGGGCATGTTTCTCCACACTACATCACCTTGATGTTTCAACTTTTTAAGATTCAAGACATTTTTTTCTGTTGATAATGATTCCACAGAAAAACATACATGCTCAAAACTCTTAGCGCTAAGAAACCACTCCGATTGACTAAAGTGCACCGCATCCCCACTATTGTAGTTTCTTTTATTACTATTTTCCAGACAATCAGCCCCATGGTTAACATTACATTTTTGAGTGGTCAAACTTTTATGCTATACAAAATTGCTTGCCTCCAATGACTTTGGATCTGACAAACTTTGGGGCCATTATTGTGAGCAGATCTAAAGACCAAGTGCGCACTCACAAATATATAAATGCATACACCCCCATGCAATTCAAGCAATTCAAGGTCCTGTAGATCACTCTCAAGGTCAGACTAGATTGCTGTCTGGACCAAAATTACAGTAATTTGAGGCAAAGCAGAACAGATATTATCTTCTTAAAATCATGGTGCGTTAAATCCACCTTCTTTTCTTTGAACACTAGCATGTAATTTGTTGATGTCTGTGATGAGCTCAGGTAGATAAATGGCGGCGTAGGACAATACACATTTTCTTTCATTCCTTTTTTAATTCAAGACAGAACACAAGATAAAACAGCAGATCTGTGTGCTTGAATTGGATGTTACTGTGCACTAGCACACAAAGTGACATAAAAGGCCAGGGCAGAACAGACTTCACAAACCACCGTAACCTGTATGAGGAAGGTCTGAGAAACATGAATTGTGAGGATTTTTCTTTCCTGGTTATTATTGATCTATTTAAATACACACACCACTAAAAGTTTGTGGCTTATGGTTGAAGTGGCTCTCAGAAATGCAAGTCAGAAAGCCAAGAAAAAAGAAGCACTGCCCACAGAATCATTCACTGACAATCATATACAATAAAGCCAGTAGACACTTTCCACAATTTCCATGTTTTATGTGAAAACAAATAAATATGTTGAATTTACTATTATCTAACATTAAAAAAAGTTGTAATCCCTTCATAAAAACTACCAGTATATTTTAGCAACTATAAAGCAGCTTTGATGATAACTGTTTATTTAACTGCCCATACAGTACATAGTGATTTATGCTTGATGTTCTGTAGCTCTAAGGGATGCTAAACAGATCATGTGAAACAACTAAATGTTATTGTTTGCTTTTTCTCATTATGTCTGTGCTGTAATATGTTAATTTTTAATATAAAATCTCACTGCAGCTGAGTGAAGATCAGAGAACATTCTGTATTAATGAACATATATTTAGGGATCTGTGGGTGGGCTTGTTTGGTATAAGATATGCACAGACAGAACTCAATGGGAAATTATTACAGCACTAACTGGACCAGACGGTCTTCTTGCTTTTAATAAGTTCACAGCAGGCATGTGGTGTTTACATTACAAATTGTTATGATATGGCCAACATACATATGAAAGAGCCATGCACCATGAATCCATCTACATTTTGTCTCTAACCTTAATACTGAAGCCGTTCTGGTACAGAGAACTTCCCACAATTCAGTGTGTTAACATTTCATAAAACAAGGACATCACAAAGTAGTGCAGACCATAGACCCCGAGGACATCTTCCTTTAAAAATAGCCATGTGACTCCCTGTGATGTTCTACTCAGGGCTGTTTGCATCCCACAGCATGCATTTGCATATAAACACGAGAATGATTACCGCATACTGGCCTGCAGTAAGAGGGTATGGTAGGCAGAAATGTTCCCTATAGAATCCGCAAACAATAAAGTTGTATACCACTGAAATTAGCTTTACTCCATTACTTTAGCAAACCTTGTGTGCGCCAAAACAGAAAGGGGGTGTTTACACTTGGTCACTGCATGCGTTTTTATTGATGGGATTGCAAAAATTGCATATATTGCGCAGAAATATTAGACTGGATTATTATCCATTTTGTACAAGCACATTTGTGTGCCAAAGAGTATATTGTATGTGTGATAGCAATTCAATCATCTGAGACCCATGAAGTCATCAAGTGTAAATGCGGTGGGTAAACAAGCTGCCCAGGTACAAAAGCAATAAATGGTTATTATTCATTTTGCAAATGCTTCAAATTATAAATTTAAAATACTCTGCACTACATTTTTACTATAAGGACAATCCTCATAGAGAAACCTGGAATTAAGTGTCTCGCTCAATAACAAAATGTTGGCACAGTACAGCAGCTCACAAATAACCCCTGCTGGGGTTTGAACCTGTAACCTTTGGGTTGCAGGTCCAGTTCCCAGCTGCAACAAAAGATAATAAAACCTTAAGATAATAAAACCTTTACAATATAATTGTAAGGATATTAAGTAGTCTGTTGAAACTGTTCCCAGGTCAGTCCCTAAGTCACACCAACCAGCATTGTCATTAGTGCTTTCAAGGCACACCCTCCCTGTTAATGGAAACTACATGTCTCCTACAGATCGCTCTCTGTTTTCCTCTTCAGTGCTTGACACTGCTTATGCAAAGGAGTGTATCTGTGAAACGCCCTGCTGAGACACACAGGAGAGCCTGAGTGCGGACAAATTTCAAGCAGTGTCCTCTGATGCAGGAGACACATTAATTAACACATGCTTTCATTTCAGGGTTCATTTCAGTGATCTAGCTTGGACTCACTGAACCTGTTCCTTATAATTTGTTCACATTCATAACTCGCAGTCACATACTGCATATGCCATAATGCACAATGCATCTGATGACAGCCGTCAGATGGGGGTATGGGAAATTAATTTAAGCCCTTTTCCCTAACCACCTCAATGTTTGTATGCGTCTGCGTACAGGTGGTGACATTATGTCACAAATGTGAAAACAGATACAAAAGCTCATTTCACACGCATTGGGTAAGTTAAATATAACGCACAATTGTACCCCTTCACTTGCAGCTCATTTGTAGCTCTAACTAAAGTATTATTCTGCACGCACTTGCTTGTGTTTTGTGCTGGTGAGGTGGGTTTCAGAGCATCATTTTGAGAGCATACAAGCTGTTTCATTTGAATATCAAACGGTAGGTGGAATTGTACATTTAGAACTATGTTGTTCGTTTCATTTTCAAAGGGGTGGGTAATATTTGGTGGAAAAGACATTTTTGGAAAAAGCTTTGAAATAAAATGACACTAAGTTATTGTTCTCTGGTTGAACAACACTTGTTAACCTGCGTGTCTATAAAAATAGACGTTAAATCTCTTCCAGGAAAGGAAGGTGGAAAGACTAAAAACATGAGCACCAAAGAAAAAGAGAAGCAGAGATATGAAAAAAATAAATAAAGGACTGGTGAAATATTAAAGGCTCTCCAAGGTGTTGATATGCATTGACCTGCCATAGCCCTTGCAGTTCAAGCTGTGACGGTAAGTAAAAACTTCTGCCACTTTTTAAATATTAACTAAGTCAAATGTTCAGAAGCCGCTGTCTCTTATGGCTCTGCATGACACTCAGATATCCCAAAGACCACCTACAATAAGCACACACAGAGTTTCTGAATTCATTACACTGAGACAAAAAGGCAGCTTCAAAATCCTTGTTAATACTGCAAAGGCCTCTGGGTAACCTGTGGAGGAAGTGATTGAAAAGCTTGCTTGTAACATCTGAATGGCAACTGTTAAATGTGTTATAATCGGCTGTCAGAATTGAACCTGAGACAAAAAAATACCGTACCACACACATAAGCCCTGATGGTTTGCATGTATAGAAATGTACAAATTTGGCAGCACCTAAGAAAAAGGCTAATGTGAAAATATATCCCACTGAGAATAGCAGGCTTTTTTTAGTTCTTTGGGTTTTCCTAAATGATCACGTTATTTAGGGTCTACTCCATTCACAGCAATACACTTACGGGTGTCATTGCAAATTAAATAGCACCCGCACAGTGATTTATCACACCTGAGTGTCATTTTGGAAATGTTTAGCATGTGCAAAGTAATACGACTCAATGTGACTGCTGTCAATGTTGCAAGCAGACACTAAGAGTACCAGGGATGTAGGAACACCTACTGTTCGTGATACTAGAAAACCTGTGAATCAGATACAGAGAACACAATGTTCAATAGTTCCAGAAAGCGCAAGGTGAACATGGAAAAAGAATCAATATCACTGTTTATCTTAACAAGATCTGGTGTCCCAGACAATTTCATCATGTATCTAATGTCATTCCGAACCTTAGCATAATTTTTGTGCTAATTTTGTAATGCATTGAATGGTGATCAGGGGTTGTTGAGCCTAAAAAAATTACAAAAATCACCATAAAAGTGGTCAATATATGTACTATAAACTTTATATACCAAATACACAGGACTAATTTTAATGGTGCTTGTTTTGTTATATTTGGATCATACAGCCCCTAGTCACCACTCACTGCGTGAACATCCTGCCTAACATCTGCTTTTGTGGTCTACAGGAGACAGAAAACCACCAAGAAAAATATGGAACGACACGCTGATAAGTAAACGATGACAGAATTTTCAATTTCGGGTGAATTGTTTCTTTAAACATGTCAGAGAAGACAGAACTTATTTTCTTTTTCTGGCCTATAAAATACTCTTCTTTCCCATCTAAAGCAAGCAAGCTCAGCCTGTTAAACAAAGCACCCAGCACGCAAGACATGCTGCATTGAGTTTTTCATTTAACTAATCCAAAATTGTTGCAAAACAACTAATATGGCCTCATTCATCTTTATCACACAACGATACACGACTCAACAGCTGTGAATGTAATGACTGCTGATAATACTGCTGGTCTCCATGATTATGGAAATCACTGAAAGCTCTTCAGAAAATTAATTGTTTCAGCAGAAACGCTTCCTGTCAGGTACAGCGGTGTTAAAGCAGTAATTCTGAATGTTGCATTTTAAAAGATTTATGTGAAGCACAACGCACGCACATAGACATAAGGGTTTATATACTGTACAAACTGTATATTCTATCCCCCAAAACTAACCCTACCTCTAAACCGAGTTCCAAAAGTTCATTACGTATGATTTATAAGCTTGTTTCCTCAGGGGGACCTAAAAATATCCCTGCAAGGTCAAAATTAACTGGTATTATACTTGTGTAATGTAATGCAATTATGTTAGGACCACAAAATCACACACATACACACTGGGCACTGATGTCATCAGACTGCCTTTGCTCCTCTCTCTACTTCTTTATATAATAATTGTTTCTCATTTCCCCTATTGGCCAGAACTGTCTGACAGTAGAGAATGATGGGGTATGACAGTATGAAATGACGATTCTTTGGCTTGTACCTGTGAGACTGAAGTCACCATTGTAGTCACTGTAAGATCTAATTCAATCCTTCAATCACGAGCCCGGGACATTTTTATGGGTGGGTCCTACTCCTCCAGGCCCAATGAACAGGGTAACAGAGCTAACAGTGTAAACGCACCCACAACATCAGTGCAACTGGAACAGTACAGTTCACTCACTGCTAGTTTCTCTCCACCGCTGCCATTCAAATACCTGAATTATCTTTTAAAATGCTAAAAGCACGCTGGGCTACACTGCACGTCTGAATATATATATGTGCGGTGGATTTATATTCCTCTCTATTATTCGATGAATAGCTGCTGCCATGATCAATTGAAATTGCACATAAACATCTCGGTTTAATAAAATCCCATTTGCTGTCTGCTTTCCACAGGTGGTGATAGTGCGATGGGTTATTGCACCAAGCAAATTTGTGAATAGGCGATGGTGCAATCTAAAAAACGGGAAATATAACCTGCCCACTGTAGAACCTTTACAAGCGTAACACTAAGAGGGTAAGAAGGAAAAAAACGCACAAGACACTAAAAGATATAGTATAGATAGCATTGACAAATGTATCTCACAAAGCCACAGGCAGAGTGGTTCTGCTCTGATTTGAATAAAAATGCAGAGAGATGTAGGATTTGTTAAATTTATGAAGTGGTGCTACATTTCTTTTCCCTTTCTCCTTTCATTTCTTGAAATTGTGATTAGACCAATAGACAGAAATTTATGGTAAAGCAGAAGCACTGTAGAGAGTTCCGATGAGTCAGGGTGGAAAATGTCAAGATAAAAAATGAAATATCCTAAGGTTTCTCTCTCTCTCTCAAACACACACCTTCTCTCTGTCTCTATCACTGCCTTTTTCCCAATCTCTCTCTCACGCACACACCTCACACACACACAGAGGGAAGAGTGGTAGAAATAATCTAAGATAGGCTGGCTGCAAGCACACACAAACTCACACGCTTGGTAAACCCCCGAGTAGAGCTGACGAGATCAAACTGGACTTCAGAGAGTTTCATTCTCTCTTTTAAACCCCTGTTCCCTCACTCTTCCTGTCTCGCTCATCCAACCCTGCCTTCATAACAAGTCTCTACAGCACTGCTTTTAGAAGAAAGCAAAGCAATTGTACCCTGACAAACACTTCCCCATCTTGTCTCCAGCACAACATAAAAAGAGAGAGTGTGTGTTTACAGTGAGACACAAGCTGACCTCAGTCATGAGAGCTGCTTATGAAAGCACTGGCACTTAAAGAAACTTCATGCTTTTTCATGCTTACGGTTCAGCAGAGGTTAAGTGTGACAAATAACATCCCTGCAGAGAATGTTTTTAATGCCGATATGTGTCTTGCTGCTTGGAAAAGGTGCCGTGTTTAATGACCTTAAAGGTGCTGTAGGTGATGTTACCAGGTTTAGCTACATTAAATTGGATATGCCCCCTCATTTCAAAACCCTGCCATTCAAAAGAACCTATTTCAACCTGGGGTCATTCTAACACTGAGTTTAAAATTAATGGGTTGTTTAACTTTTATGATTCTACATTTGTAAATAATGGATTTATGTTCCTATGTTTATGAGGTCAATGACATTGATTGCCCCAAAAATGCTCTTATTTGCATATTAATAAATTCATGTCAGACATGTGACCTGCATTTAATAAATGCTAATAAATGTTTTTTTGGAAATTATGCCACATAATTCTGCACTGGCTGTTTTAAGCCACCTTAAAATGCAAATAATAATAATAATAATAATATTGTATTACTTTTAATATTAAAAAAAGAGAATTACCACTGAAAAAGATTTCAGTGAGGGTTAGGTTTATGCGTTATGGGTATATCAGCGTTATGGGATAGAATAGACAGTTGGTACAGTATTAAAACCATTATGTCTATGGAACGTCCCCATAAAACATGTAAACCCAATGTGTGTGTGCATATGTGTGCTTATCAGTACTTGAAAACATTAGTGGAGTGTGTATTGCTACACAACTTCATAATCTATCATAATCATATGAGATGACACATCAATAATACAGACATCAGTGCTATATAGCTGTCATCATTATAAAACATGGCACGCCATTCACCTTAAGCCTATATTGAAAAGCCAACAAATGCAGTTTTATGTCTCAATCACGCTGCCATGTTTCTGAGAGCTGTCTGAATCTCTAATCATCTACAGTCACACAATCATCCTCTGTACTCTGAGGTCTCTTCGCTGGAATCTGCTCATTACAGGATACACACACAGCTGACAGTCTAATAAAAATGATTTTTCAAGCACTGCTGCTCATTGACCATGTTGCTTGCAGAGCCCACAGATGGCCTGTCATTTTAAATGCGTCAATTATGATGTGATTTCCCATAACATTGGCTAATCCTGTTCCAAAAGTATCTTTAAATAAGTCACGCAGATGTTGAAAATGCAAATCGAAGCAGGTGTTTACATCCAGAATGACTTGGCTTTTCATTCTAGATCTTTGCTGGTAAAAAGCAGGCAGTTGCTTTTAGAGAAGTGAAATATGGAGAAAGACATTTTAAGTTTGTCGGTACTTTATCTCAAACGCATATTTACACAGCACGAATTCAGTCCTGAGACTGTAACGAATAACCACCAGGGGCAGTATGAGAGGTAAGATAAATAAAAATCCCAAATTGCTTTGTCACTGCTTTCTATCACATCTTGCAGTAGACTTCCTATCCACCATTACCTCAGGGGAGAAACCTCAGGTACATTATCCAGACATGAATCATAAACTTCCACATTAATATACATTTATATTCCATTCAGAGCCCATAAGGAATGTCTTACTTTTTATTCTTTGCTTTGTTTTTCTTTTCTAAAGCCTGTGAGTGATTATAGTGGATTTTAATGGGGCATTTCAGATTGGAAGAAGAATTGTGTGATTTAGGCTCCACGTTCAAAAAACAGATTCTGCCCTCTTTTCACACGTCTTAAATCTACCACAGCCTCAAAAGCTTTAGAAAAGCCAAGAAAGAAAAGACGGAATGAATGGAATACAGAGAAATATGATACACAAAACATTTGTGCTAAAGGCAACAAAGCACTAAAGCATAAAAAAACATTATGGAAAATTATAGAATAATTTCTCTTTCTTTAAATGTTGGATTTTCGAGACACTGAAAACAACGTCAAATGTTTGTTTACGAGGCCATTTAGTGCGGTCATTACTTGATCTTTGCCTGAGGTTGGATGGCAAAAAACCAAGAGAGCATGAAATTTGAAAGTTTCATCTTATTGAAGCATAAAGTGCATATGCCTCGGGTTTAATGATTCACAAGCATAATTAAAAGGCCTAAATTTGACTGCCAGGGTGATGAGTAGACCCAAAATACTGCTAATCTTTAATATTATTAGTTTTAAAGATTAGAGATAGTAAAGTGTGTTTTAGTATGACAAAGACATCAGAACCATTAGTGAGAAAAGGTTAATTTCTGAACTGTGCAATTGTGTGTAACAGCATCTTTGCACTGTGATACGCAGAGTATCAATACAACAGTGGAGATGAAAAGCCAAGCCTTAAATTGGCTTTCTATTCAAGCAATGATATACTTGCAGCAAAAGGCTGTGGATTATTGTAATTTTAATTATAATTGAGACGTGCATTGAAAATCAATGAAAATGTTAAATTACCACACTAAGAAAGATGCATGGGTACATTTCAACAAGAGGCCTTGAATTCTCTGTCTAAAAGGATGGCCTGCTTTTCTGATGTAGCAGCAGTGGTGAGACAGGAGTAACAGTAAATCATGCTGGTGCTTTTCCAGTAACTGAATTGGAAATTGAATGTAATGTAATCACTGTTCCTCTATGTACCATGTGCTGCGAGTGCTTTTTACTGTACACTGAAATATAATGTTTTTTTCTTGTATTACTTTGTACTTGAAGTCTTTTCAAGGGCAGTTTCTGCACTCCCCTTTCTACTGTCTGAAACCTTTGGCAAAGAAAAAAAATATTTCACCTTCAAAGAAAATGAGGACGAAGTTGATGAATATATGCATGCTAACACCTAGATAATATTTTTAAAAAAAAATAACAACGTTGCATTAATATTGCATTGATTTTACAAATAAATACAGCATGCTAAGTCATGCCTCTACTATAAACAATGGATTTGTTTGCTATATTGTACCTCATGCTATTTCTGACAAATATTTTATTTAAATATGTGTTATCTCAATTGCAGGTGGGGGAGTTATTTGAGGCATTGGATTGTGTTTCTCACCAGATGGCTGTAGTGTTAACAACAACACACTTTTAATAGCTGATACTCAGGGTACGGTGTTCTGCCAGATAGATAAATAAAGAATAAAAACCTAAGCAGTCACTTAGTTTGCTAAAATTATCCTGCTCTCTGTGTAAATACTGTATGTTAATTTTCTATTCCACCTCTCTGAAATGTTGTGAACT
>JAZGTK010020401.1:0-11007 GCA_036877625.1 Ambastaia sidthimunki
GATAAAGCAGTTACTTTTGTTAGTCATAATATTTTCATTGAACCCTTTATACAGTACATTAAATGTGGTTGTAAAATGTATTTACTAGGTTAAACATTTAGGCTGTGTTGCTGTGTGCTATACAGCTTAGCATTTCAGTTAGCATCTGATCAGTTAGCGATCCTGTTAGTGTTTTGACATTTTTGGATTGTTTGACTTGAGATTTGTATTTGTAGAACAAAACATGACCAACGGCAAGCATATAAATAAAGTAGTAAAAATATCAGCATTTTATCCCTTACGTCTGTCAGAATCAGGGTTTAGTATCTAAATTGAGGAGGAGAAATATCTGACAAGGTTTCTTATTTTAGTTGTCACACTGTTGGTGTGAAATTTGAAGGCGTTATCATTCCCAGAAACCCACTTACAAGGAAACCTTGCAGTTAAGAGACGTTTACCACACATAAAAAAAATCCTGTGATACTACAACTATTTCAACATCACTTCTGTATAAAACACAATGTTCTATTTCCTCATTTTAATTACAGAATGTGAGCGTTCGTTTTTTTATTGTTAAGTGTGTTTGTGAAGTCTTGGCTATAGTTTAATTTAAGCAGAACTTGACACAAAGAAGCTTTCATTTTGACATGTAAAAATCCCGAAACAACTTTTATTATCGGTACAGCTTCAGTGCAATAAATGATTCGGTAAATGGTTATTAGAAATTATTAGTAGTGTTACAATGAGAATTGCTATGTTTAAAATGACTTACAAAGAAAACTAATTCTGGACACAAGAAAACTAGTGTCAAAACAATAGATATTCATAACAAAAAAATTGTCTCATGTCAGGCTTAAAGACTGACATCTGAATTACATCATGACATCAAAACCATGAGAATCAAGATATTCTAAAGCACAGCTCACAAAAGGCATTGTTGTATTGAAATATTGACTGAATAAAGCTTTTGTTGTGTGTGAGACATTTCTGCTGGTGTTATATAATATTAGTGAAGTTGCATTTACACAGTTGGGTGTGTGTTCTTGGTATTGTTGGTCTGTTTGTCTCCATTGTCTGTGTATGTTTCAGTATTGCATTATTTAAACCCAAAGCTTTCTAAAGGATAATAGTTTAAAGTTTAAGTCTTTAAGAACAAGGACTTTCTTTATCCTTGTCCAAATTCCTTTAATTGTTAAGCACTCCGCAAGCTGTATAGATTTTTTTTATAGGTTGGCTATTTTTTTTATTTGATCGTGTCTAACAGGTCCAGTTTTTAGGGAAATGTTTTGAAACCAGGAAGTGTACAAAGAACAATAGATATAGTGTTCAAAATGAAGATGCTTCTGTTTTAAATCTAACAAACTTTGTGTGAGGTTTTTTTATTGTTTATGCTGTCTTTAAAATAAATGCCACTTGGTTTGATTTCATTTGGTTAAATAAAGCAAAAACAACTTTTGAGGTAAACTGTAACAATGTAGGACTCCAAGTGGGCTCTATACAGATCACTACCTTAGAATGATAAGGTTTTGTCTGCATTTTGTTTTGAGATATTGAGGTTTAAAGTTTTTGGATTGTATATACCAAAACTGATGGTTTTTCAAATTAAACACCTTTAATAGTGTCAATAAGTTATACTAGAGTAAGAATATAACTGTCAATAACTCAATTTTGACAAATGTCAGATAGAACCTTAATTCTAAAGTAGCGTGATGTCTGACACATTCATTGTGTGTTGCTTTCTGCATCATTAACAGTAAGCTAATACAATACAACCGATACTCATCATTTGTTAGACCTCTCATCACTGTTGTCTCTATGCTTTCTGTGTAAAGGCAAAGAATACTCTTTTAGTTTTATGTTCAGCTTTGTGCCATATTGCAACTGAAAGCTCTGTGTGTTAGTTTCACATGCTAAGATCACATCTGATTCTGTGTACCGTACCCCTAAATTTGTTTCCGGTACTCTACCGCATTTCCTTCCTATCCAGTCAGCAGCTCACTGAATGTCAGGCAGTTGAACAAGCTGACCTCTTTGTAGACACACAGTATTGTTTTTTTACTTGGAATTTTCCAGAATTATTGATAAAAACCGCAAAATAACTATTACATGCTACTATAATGCGATCTATACACCGCAAAGTGACACGGATATTATCAAAAGCACATTTGCAAGCTGTTTTTCACTATTTAATAATGCATGAAGGTGCATAAATGCATTTACACAAAAAATACATTTGGTGGAACAATGTTATGAAATCATGAGTATAGATATATTAAAGTATGAATATGAAACCATTTAAATAAGAAAATGTACTCAGAATTTAGAGCTTGCATCGTGCATCATTGTGATCTTATCGTCTCATCAGTCTTATTTGTTTACATGAACAGTGATGCAGTTTCTTGTCAGCAGGTCTTTTTTGCATATCTTTCACTGTACAAAATATTCTAGTTATTATATAGGCAAGGCAAATTGATGCTTTTGTCAAAACATACTTGTTTCTTTCCCCAACAGCTGCCATTTGAGAAGGAGATATATTATATTCAACACTCCATGTTGTATCTGGTGCCAGTTTACCTGTTTAGAAAAGGAGGTGAGTCTATGGTTACATCTCAAATATGTAAATACTATTAACATATTATTCATACAGTTACGTAAAACAAATACATCAGTGTTGGCACACCACTTGGCCAGAGTAAAACACCTGACTGAAACAATGACCGTTTAGAGAGCGAGAGCAAGATTAGTGTACGTATATCGCCATCTTGTGTTCAGAGATAAGTACTGCAGCTCCACCGCAGCATGGACACTATGAGCTGTGGCATAAATAATAACAATGATAAACATGTCCACAACGTTTTATATGTGTGTAATTAAGACATTATTGCATTTTAACTAAAGTCTAGTCCACTTTACAGCTTGTTCTGGTTAAGAGCTATTTACATAGACAAGAAGGGTCTGTCTTACAAGTAAAGCAGCTAATGCTTGCTGTTATTTTTATACATTTATTTATTTTATATATATGTAAAGGATCCATCATGCATGTGTTTCTCCTTGAGTTTAGCAGATCAAAGAAAGAATTTGTTGATGTTCTATAAGTGGAGCTCAGATTTTTCTTAATGCTCTGTTAGGACCATCTCAACTCAAATCCCTGTTGACAGATGTGATATCTAGTTAGTAAGGACAACTGTCGTATTGCTGTATTATCACAGTAAATTGTTTGTTGTCGTTGTCCAAACCTTTACTGTAATGGAATCAAATAGCTTATTGCTGTTAAAAAACAATGAAACAATAGCGATTTGATCAATAAACATTCAATAGACACAATACATCCTTCATTATGTTCAAATAAATAAGCTTTATTTAAATCAATTGATCAAATGACCAACCATAAAAAAAAACCTGCTCAGGTTTAGACGGATCTGGGCTGCACACATACAGTTGAAATGTGAAGACTGACTGGGTGTGTCTCTTTTGACAGGTGTGTATAAACCAGAGCCTCTGGGTGACATGTGGTGGGCTCTGCTGTCCACAGGCATCCTCTTCCTCTACCACTTTGTGTTCCTGCAGGGCCTTGGAATGGTACGATACAATCCAACACTACAGCTGTGTGCAGAATGAAATAATAGCTTACTGAATGAAATAATAGCTTACTGAATGAAATAATAGCTTACTGAATACTAGGCAGTATACACTGTAGACTGCTTACTGCTTTTTTTGTTTGTTTTAAATAAAACGTGGCCGGTAGGCTGTTACACCATTGGCCTTACTTTGTAAATGACATACTACATGTATACATACTGTATGTATGCAGATAGTATATCCATAATGAATTCCAGTACATTCAAGGTATTTTTTATTAGTGTGTGGTGTGTTCCCTGGGAATTAAACCCACATTGCATTGGAAGGGTCATGCATTAACAGTTGAGCTACTAGTTGAGTAAATACAGAATTCTGTGTCCCACAATGCATTGTCCATTTGACCTTTGATTTACAGGGTGATGAATAATCAGGTAGTAATATGAGCCAAGATCTGGTTCTTTGACCACACTGTCAGAAGACATTTTTACAAAAAACTGAAATGAAGACAAAATTAAACTAAATTAAACATGCAATTTAATGACATCATGTGTCACATGACAAACTGACAATTTGCATACTGTGCACAGTATACATCCTACATACTGCACAAATAAGTAGTGAATTAGTATTATGTACCTCCCATTCAGGCTGTCTATGTCCTAAAACCTCTATTATTGTGCCTGGTAACAATCGGCCACTTTAAATAAACATTGACTGCTGCATCTGCAGTAGTTTTTTATACTCACTCCAAGATTTTTGAGTTTGCACGCTTGTCACTTTCCTGAAAATTGCAACGTAATTTTACGTGTAGTCCTGTTCTTAGTATATTGCATTATGTGGCAATAACAAACTTTAATATTTTGTAGGCTACCTTTTAAACACCTGTGCTGTTTAACTCGGTGTGTTAACACTTTTAATATTCAACTTGCACAGCAAGATTGTGTTTAAACAGCTGCTGTGCCACAAGAATAGTTGACCTCAAAATCCCTTGTTTTGGCACCACTGAGAATCACACATATATCAAACAGTGTTTGCATTCGTGTACGTGAGAAAAGTATGTTTATGGTCTTAGTCATCATGATGCTACGCTGACTAACTCGGTCTTGCATTTCGCTTCCCACCAGCTGACGGAAGTGAATCTGAACAACATGCTGTGTCCAGCTGTCTCGGACCCCTTTTACGGACCGTGGTACAGAGTGTGGGCGACGGGCCACCAGACTGCCCTTACGTTACTCCACGGCAAGGCTCTGACCATCCTCTCTCAGCACACCGCACCCACGTGCCGCTATCTGCTGGACATAGTTCGTCTTCGCAACAAGAAGGTGGACTAACTTTTTTTTTTTAATTGCCAGTCTTGGACAAGACCTTGTGGACACTCCTGTACCTGCATTAATCCAGCATCCTGAATACTGAACTGTTTTTTTTTTTAACTACATGCAATTCATGGTCAATGGCAGTACCAAGTTTTATCTAAACCATAGGTCACACCTGCATTGTAAAAGTTGGAGGACTAGATCTTCAGACTGCTCTTGCACTGTAGAAGCAGGTAACAGGCAGACTCAAGTGACACAAAACCTGCCTTGTTGTTTTTAGTTTGGAATCTTTGCTTAATGAAGATATGGTGAACTCAGAACCAGACATAACCTTTGTTCATCAAGTTGCCTTCTTTAGTTACACTCCGCTAACACTGAAATGGGGCCAAGCCAGTTGCTTTCACGTGACTCGTTTGTTGGAAATCTGTAATGTCTGTCATCAGCACTGTAAATTTCCTGTAAATTTAGCTTGCTGGCTTTCAGATGAATCGTGCTGCCATTTTAAGTCTCTCAAAATGACACTTTGTGAATATTGTTGATCTTTCGTGGAAAGCATTTGTGTAGTGGTACTGTATGTTTGAAAGATTTCACAGGGTATATCCATGTCCCTGGGAGTTTATTTCTTTGTGATACAGGTATGTAAATATATTAAACAACCAAGCTAACGCCAATACCTTTGGTCACGCCCACAATCCAAGACACTTTCTATTGGCTGAAGGTGCTATTCGATCAACTGGCCATGTCCAGCTGATGCCGTTACCTTTAGGAAAATGGCAGTTATGTGTCATAGCAGACTGACTGAAGTAGATAGCCAGTACAATAATTTTAATTTTATTTTTCTATCATTTCTTGTAATGTTTTAAACTGATTTTCCTTTTTGAGGAAGATAAAGATTTCCATTCCCTTTAATTCATAAATTGTTCTTATTAACACATTACAAATAAGTTTGACTTAAGAGATTTTTAATTTTTAAAGACCAGAATTTGCATTACTATGTTCCTTTTATTTGGAAAAAATGTAAAGAGTTTTGAAACTGAAGTCCAGCAAATAGAAGTGAAAACACATGCTCAATAAATGTCTCTTGGCCAGTTCCCCACATGTATTTTCATCTCTTGCATGAAAACAAGGCATTCTGAGATTTAGGAGCAGTGTGTAGCTGCTGGAGTCGGCAGCCCATTGAATTATGGGATTGCTCTCATTTCAAAGTATAACTCAACTGAAAGGGAATCTTGTAACAATTAGTCTTGATTTTTGTAATAGTTTTTGTGAAATATGTAGTACTGTATTAAAAAAAGTTCAAATTTTGCATCCTGTGTTTACTTTCATGACATGTCTATCAGAACTGCAACCATTAAAGCACTTAAGACACTTAATTGTTCTTTCAGAATTTTTTTATTGGATAAATGATTTAAAATGTAATAACAATAATGTTTTAAAACTACATTATCATTGCCACAGCCATAGCTCACATACCCACAGATAACCCATGTCACCCCCTCCCCCCAACATATTTTAAACTTTTTTTGTTCATTTTGTAATTTTGTCTTTTTTTTTTGGAGCCGTACTACCATAATTCATAATAAATGCCCAGTTCAAGTCTCATCACACTAACAGCAATTCAATGGGATAAAAGATCTACTTCTACAAGGGATTGTTTTTTTTTTAAATATTTTCTTTGTTTCTGTTTTTTATTTAAATTTTCCACCCAGTTGTTACTTCAACAATTTCAAGTTTCTAAAGCAAATAGAATTCAAACTTAAAACAGAAACAAAACAGTGGTGGGTGTGGGGGGCTACGCCAGGCAACCCCAGCGCCCGCACAGATAACTGCAAGCTGTCGATCATCGTGGGGCACATTCAAAACTCATCTTAAAGTTCCAGAACATAGAAAACCACTAAAATAATTTAGAAACTAGGTCCAAAATGTTTTTTCTTGAAAAGAATCAACTCGATGTACAAAAACAGTCATTGTGTTTACTTTTTTGCTATTTTTTTGTATTTTTTACAAAAAGGTCTTCAAACAAGTTTATTGTAGTTCTTACATTTATTTTTTCATCATTATTATTTATACTCTTTTCTAATCTATCAGTGCGATTGTATGCCAGTGCAGCTACTGGGTCCAGAGTAAAGAAAAGAGGCTTTTTTTTTCTCCTTAAATGGCATTTAAAAATAAGGATTAACGCATCTTTTGTATAAAGTATAACTGCTGGTCTTAGGAAAAAACATTAAGAAACCCATAAATCTAAGAGGCACGCTATGGGGTTTTCTTTCTTTACAAAAATATATAACAATGATGAAAAACAAAATAAAAAAATGTGCAACCTAGTATTACGGTCATTGATACCGTGTGAGGTCTCAAAGACAGCTACAATGAAAATTCATTGAACTCAGGTCGCTAAAAACCTAAAACAATATTAGAAATTGTACAAAAAAACAGGAAAAACAGAAAAAAAAAACATTTCTCTTGCAGGAAAAGTTTTGGAAGGACAGGAAGGCAGGTCTGTAGAGCAGCATTTGGACATGGCTGGAGGCATCTTTGGTTCGGTTGAACACACAAAGGTAACATGAGCCTAACACGTTTCAAACAGCTATGGGTTTGATGGGGAGTGCCAAGCTCGAGTGTTGGTGTTAGAACCCGACGTTTATGCCTAACATGAGAAGTTGGTGTAAATACCAAATACTAATGAGAATTACAGAAGATAGGGTAACACTTGGAACAAACGGGTTTTGAACAAAAAACATGGTCATCAAATAGTTCTAGTACATACTTTCAAAGCAATTCTCTGATGTAAGAGTGACGGGGCCCACTCTTAAAATTTGTTGTCCCTGGACCCCTGAAGGTCCTGGTGTTGTGATCGTAATAAGCTTCTACCGTGTTCAAATGTGCGTTTACTCCAGAGCCAGCACGTCATTCTTCAAGATGCCTAAGGTAGTCAATATTACCCAAAGTGCATTTTCAAAGTGAACTACTCTGAGAACCAGTAAATATTCATATTCAAGTATCAATCTGTAGTCGTTTCACATCAGACAAAAACGGATTTTACCAAATGTGTAAAGATGAGTCTGATAACACTATGCGATGCGCATTCTTGACTGCGTTGCTCGCGACAGTATAAACGGATATTTGAACGGAATGCCGCTGAAGTTTCCCGAACTAGCGGCTGGTTCAACCAGAAACAGTTTGAAATGGCAATATACAAAGACACGTCACCTGCATCCACCAATGCATGTGGAGAGTGAAACTCCAGGGTATGTGTGTATAGTGTAAATGCGCCGTTCTACAACAGATGAGATGATAAGCATATGCCCGTATCCCCCCAGGCCATGAGGGAAGGTTGGGGTTAGACTCGTGACTACTTGTCCTTTCAAACCTGCAGGAGATTGTTACACTGGTAGGAAATAAAAACACCTGTAAAACAGATCTGCATATATCGAGGATAATAATAAAGTCTGATATGAACAATGAGTCCGCATGACCAGTCGCATTTACTGCGACCACCCCCGACACGAGGTCCGATAGCACCATTTTATATTGTCTTTTTCTCATATTTCTATATAGCAGTGAAACAAGCATGCCGTGTTTTAACAGGAGGCCCCTATTCATGCAACAAATGTATTGCAAATGTGTATACATTAGTTTTCTCACGAATGCAAAGACTTTAGTTGGTTTTGCAGCAGAAAAAAATATTCAGTTTGTGCTGTTCATTTTTTTAGTGGACCACAAAATGAGGCCCTGATGGGTCAACCATAGGATGTAAAAAAAATAAAATAAAACAGGTCAACCATAGGATGTTGGGGGTTTAAAACAGAGGCCGTAAGTGGCATTAAATTAAAGGGGTTTTACAAAAATTGGATGAAGAAATGCATCACTGCACTTTTCATAACTGATCTACTTCAGGGGTAGATGGGATTTAGATAAACAGATCTAAAACAGTCGTGAATGGGCACTGAGTGGCTATGCTGAAAGAAAAACGAAAATGTAAAAATCACTCACTGGTTTGGCAAACAGGCATTCAGCCGGGATCAAAACCTAAACAGCTTAATGCATAACAAACCAAATCAGCCTCAAACTCACAAATGGAGACTCACAAAAAGTTGAGCCAATAGTCAAGCCCTCAGGGTGACATTTCCTGGTCCACATTGTAACCACTTTTTTAAGGCAACACAACTGAAATCTGTTTTTTTTAGGTTTTAGTGAGCTAGAGAATGACTGTGGATGGAACCCCAAAAGCCCTTAACATTTTGCATATGAAAATAAAGAAATTAGTAGTTCTCTGATGTCAAAAGAGCCTTTCCACTTCTCACTTTAAGAAGCTAGTCCACCGCATCTACAGACAGCCTGACACGCAATATTCAGTCAGCATGGACAAACTGTTCTCATAATAGCATAACTGCCTGCGGAAGTAAACCAAACCCTCATTCTCAATGCACATAACGTGAAATAGCTGTGAGAAAGCTATTAAAACTGTCCTCAAATAATATACCGTGACATACAAGTATGGACAAAATGATTCAAAGAAGCTTTTCATAAGACCTTCAGCAGCTGTATCTGCTTGACTTATAATCTTCTCCATCACAGCAACCATTAAGCCTGTGGAGATGTAAACATTGTTCATTTTAAGCATGATGAGGTTATATGGTGGCATGTGACGCTAACCTTATGTCTAACATTACATGGGTCTGATTCCTCCATAAGACAAATAAAAAATAATGTTTTTTCCAAAGAGTCCTCCTGAGAGCAGAGTGAAGGTTACAGTGCCAGGTAAACAGACCAGGGTAAAAATAATTAAAACTGCCATTTAAAGGAACCATTTTGCCACAGCATGCATTGAAAGAGAATATGGCTTTTTTTTAGCTCATCCCTGTCATTTGACCTTAAGTCATTTACAAAGGTTTTCCTCTCTGTGTGATGAAAGAGATAAAACAGCACATTTAGGATGAAATTCAGACACTATGTGTTACAAACCTTGCCAGCAACTGACGTTAGTTAATTTAGGCCAAGTTCACTAGCTATTGTCCAGCAATGTCTCTCTGATTTGAAAAATCCTTGCCTATTTACTGCCTTACTCTGATCCCCAGACCTGTACTTGCAACATCTCGCAAGCAACGCTACTGATACCTAATACAGCCTATAACATTAAAAAAAGACACCACTGGACGTAAAGAATTTATGCATTTTTTCGATAAGGATAGCAACACTACAAAAACAGCAACTGACTGTTAATCTGATTTCGATCTGATTCAAGGCTATTTCGTTAATGCTAAAAGCAGCATTGCTTTGCATTATGGGAAATTCTTCTAGTGCACCTAATGACTAATTTAATTAAGTGGTTTTAAAGTTATGACAAGTTTGTGCACACGATACAGAGCAAACAAACACGTGACTGACTTAACTAGCCGCATACTGGATAATTCAGTCGCACTGCACAACCCTACAACCCACACCGATATACAACGGAAGAGTTCACGAAACAAGGAAAATAAAAATCACCCCTCACAAAAGAACATTTTTAGAGGAATCGCACAGAGAGGAAACAGAATCCACTGAACCCTGCGGTTGCCTGTGAGATATATAATGTCAATCTAATCAGAAACGATAAAAAGGAAAATACAACTACATTGTGTCAAATAAACCAAGTTACTAAAGCGTAGCATACATAAACTTTGAGCAAATTCCCATTTTCAAGACTAGCCCATCATTAATATAACTTATTTCCATCCACAGACTCAAAAACCTGATTAGGAAATTTGTTGGAGAAAAAAAACAACTTAATACTTGTTTATTTGCTTATTAAAAACAAGGGGTTATATGTTGATATATATGCTGCAAAAACTAAATTAATACAAAGAATAAAAATGAGAAAATAAATGAATTGTATTTTTCCGCTTCAAAATCACTTAATGCTTATTTGCCACCCGCTGCCATGCCGACATCTGGCTGTCGACATGGCAACGGAAACTATCATCATAAAATGGTACAGTAGTACAGATAGCTAGACCACGAGGGGGCGGGCTCTCCCGGGAAGAGATCCGCGGAGAGGTCCAGTGACTGGTCATGCGGCTCGCTGTCAGGAATAATGGTTGTACGGTGGGAGAGGGTGCCCGATGCCGTTCTGGTAGTGATGATGCTGGCGATG
>JAZGTK010020402.1:0-11006 GCA_036877625.1 Ambastaia sidthimunki
CTTCAGTGCCACACAGAAGGGAAGGGGTGTGTTGGACTTGTGCGCTTGAGTGTACACACTACCCCAACGTCATGCCTACACCTGGTCTGCCCCCACATCTGTCTGACTTTTGCTTTTGTTTACACCTGGACTGCCTTCACTAACCCCCCAATAATATTTGTACTTTTTATGGCAGATGATGCTGAGGTATTTGTTTTATTTTATCACAAAGCTCTTGTCTTTGTTTCCCCTCAGGTAGTGTTTCAGCTAATGCACTCATGCATTCTTTGACAACCCCTTCATCAGTAAATGACTTTTTGTGTTGACCCAAAATCCAAGCAACTCTGAGGGAAAAGTCAAAGTGTACTTTATTGTCAATCAGACCATGTAACAGTAGTTAGTTACACAGAGGATCAAAATTGCATTTCCCCAACACACACATTGGCACTTGGCACTTTTAATAAGTGCCACTGTTTCTGAACATATGAGACACACTGGTTTGGTGCTCCCAGTGGGAAGTATGAACAGAAATGAGTCTGTCCATTCTGGATTAAATACTCTATTTTTGCTGTGCACTTTTCTTTTTTTGGAAAGCGCCATTTGTGCCTTATTTTTTCTCTCTCCACAGTAGTCTTTCCTCTCTGTGGAAACATGAATATTTACAATGACAACAACAAAACAACAGTTCCATTTAAATTGTAATTTTCGGAAAAAGAAATTGATCAGCTTCTGTCAGCAACACATTTTTATTAGGATATTTCTACCATATAATGACTGAAGCAGTAGTGAGTGCCAGTGTGTTTTCATGGTAACCAGATTATTATTATATTGTAAACGGGATTATACAAAACTATAGTAAAAACATTGAGTTATCATGCTATGCAATAAAATAGCACTATTCATACCTCCATGAAAACATCTGCTACCGTTACTTTTTGTAATTAAATATTGACTGGAAGAACACAAGTTGCTCCCAGTCCATTGTATTAAGGAATGGCTATAATAGCGGTGAGACAGGAAGAAGCTTTTCCCTGTTTCATTTATTTTTCCCTGTGTTATTTTTCCATGTCAACTCTAAATTCAGCTAATTTAAAGGCATAGTTCATTTTAAAATAAAAATGAACAATTCTAATATTTAACGTTCTGTACTTAATTAGAAAACAAAACAAGCTTTATCAAAATTGGATTTCTGAACCCCACTATAAGAACTTTTCAAACAGAAGGTTTGGTTTGTTTTCAAAGTAAAGAAAGTTTTATATTAAAATGCATATTCTGTAAAGATTTATAAAACAGTGATCTTTTTGATAGGTTGATGTGTACGACACTTGTGTAGACTGCACTGCATTATCAAATGAAATGAAACCGAGCAGGTTTACATGATTTGTTTGCTAAAAGTTTTGTTTTTTTCATATATTAAACTTAAAATCTATAAAAACCCTCCATGGTTTTTTTTAGTCTTTGCTGCCTTGTCATTGTATCCAAAAATGAAAATTGGCATTATATATCTTCATGTCATTTGACCGCCACATGTTGGTGTTTTGGCACAAAAATACACACATTGTATATTATGTATACCAGGAACATACAATATTTTTCAAATGCACAATTTTATTTTTTTGTATTAATTTGTCTTTTCAGGTAATTCGTACAGTGTATGATATAGCTGTAATTACATAAAAAATAAACATACACTGGTAGCTCTGAATCACACAGCCAGCCAGTCACCGTAATGTAACAACCATTAATACACAAACATGCATGTTCTTACACTCACTCAACACACTGTACACAGAAACACACAAAATACCCCCAAATTCACTTCCCTTACGTTACACAATTAACAAACCGAGAAACCAAAGAGAAATGGAGAGGAGGGCATCAAATGCTCAACAACACTTTCACATTTCATTAGCCATAATTACACATATAAAATATTTAAAACATGTAGGAAGGCAATTGATGAGTGTAAAGCAAGCATGTTTGGTTTTGGGGGTAAGTAGGCAAATTAAAGGGAAAGCTCACAAAATTTGTCATGAACACATCTGGGTCATATTTCTGTTCAAAATAAAGAAAAATATTACATTTTACTTGAGGTCTATTTTCTCAAGCGCAAGCAAATTGTTTTTTTTTTTTACTTTTGTATTTTTGAGGTAAAAAGTAAGTTGACATTTTTTGAGGAAAAGACAAAATGATCACATTCTGAAAGGTAAAAGTTTAAAAGAGCCATCTTTCCTTACGGAGACTTTGGGCTTGACTGTGTCACTCAAATAAGAAAACGAGAGCGTGTTAAATACTTAAATGTTCATAATGCAGTGAAGTAGAAGTATGGCACTAGGACACCAGGAAAACAGACTGTGCTTAAGACAATCAAAACAGAAGACAAAGAATCACTTTACTAGCATTTAAAGAAATAAAGAGTATAGTAAGGCCACCTCAGTATAAGAAATTTCATGAGCATTTGGCCTTGCTCGCGAGATTATGAACAAGTTTGTAATACTTCAGAAACATAATAGTGATGAAGCCAAATGTTGAATAAGTATTTAGGAAAAAACATGGTCTTAAGCTCACAGGTAAACAGTGTCACAAACTGATATGATTGCATACTTAATACATCAAGATGAGGGTGATCTGCACTTGGCTGTCTGGAGAGCTCCGCTTGTAGCAAAGTGCAAAATGGAAACATTTGCCTTACACAAGACAAAATGTGCAATCATGTGATGTGGAAGCAACCTAAAATGTTTTAGTTTCCATTTAGAGTTTTCAGTATGCTGTTCTTTGTTTTTGCATTGGTGCTCACAGATAAACTCACATTTATACTCATACATTCAATCATACTTCTTTCTAACATTCATACTAACAAAAATCAGACTTTAACACTGGTCAATCTCATTCTTGGCCATCTTCTGTGCGCCATTTCAAGAAGTCCTCTTTCCGCGCATCTGGTTTAATTTGGTTCCGCATGCCTCCCAGAAGGTTGG
This sequence comes from Ambastaia sidthimunki, assembly GCA_036877625.1. Taxonomy (NCBI): domain Eukaryota; kingdom Metazoa; phylum Chordata; class Actinopteri; order Cypriniformes; family Botiidae; genus Ambastaia; species Ambastaia sidthimunki. The sequence goes on from JAZGTK010020402.1 coordinate 2,958, forward strand.
AAGTGGCCTCTGAGGCCACTATTAGGGGACGAACGACAGTAGGTGGGATCTGGCGCAAAACCCCTCCCACTGCTCCAGGAAGACCTTTCTGCTCATGCCCACGAGATGCCACATCACACAGGGTTTGAGCTGTGTCAATCACTCCCTGTGAAAGACAAGATGTCATGCAATATTTTGACTTCAACAGAATGTCAGACATAAAGGATTGAATAATTTAAAGGATTGAAGTTGCATGACATACAGGCAGGGCAGACAATTTCATAGAGGCTAGCAATGGCAACCTAGCTTTGAAAGCATAAGATCCCACCCTCCCTTTAGAGCACTCTCTAAATCCACGTCTTCTCCAAAATACATGAATGGGGTGAGTGAAGGAATGTAAGTACACGGGTTTACAGGCAAATATGACATCCTGTCATTGCATTTGGACCGCATGCAATGATTGGATGAACATTTCATGGTCCTGTGCCTATCTGCCTTGCACAGACAAATATTTATATAAAATGTTTTTGGACCACTTTATGTAGTGATTGCCATCAACCAGCAACCAGAGACTTTCAACCAGCAAAACATGTTTCTGGAAAAAAATGCCCCCCCCCCAAAAAAACACTATATTTATTCAAAGACAACTCATAAGCCACTCATAAGTTGATTTCTCCAAAAAGTGTAAATGCTCAAAGCTTTTCCAGTATTTAAGGACCCCAAACAGCCTGACAGAGCAGTAATAGCTCAGTCAGCTCAGGGGTCGAGTTTGAAGTGGGACTGTCCAATAGCAAACAAGCAGAGTGTTATTTGCTTGTTTGCAAACAATTATTTCTGCAATTGTTATTGTGTTTTGGTGACACTAGTGACTCATAAATGACTAAGGTTTAATTTTTCAATTCAATCACAAACTTCTTCTGCTGAGTAAAAGGGTGTGGGTAATATCCAAAAGCATAAATTATATGAGAAATGCTTTTAAAGTTGCCAGAGTCATAAGATATGTTTGTAATAACATGGAGACGCACTTCTCTGACGGTGTCATAGGCCTTGGCCACACCCTCTCTGAGATCAGCTGGTTGAGGGGTGCGTTTGGGACGCTGAGTGGGCCGTCCCTCTGTGATGTAGCGTGTCAGAGGTGGAGTTGGTGATAAGATGTCATATACAGTCTCAGCAGTGGCCTGGAAAAATAAGGCTTTCTATTATTAAAGCATTTCATCAGTTATATTAACTAATTACTCTTATACATAACTAATGGTCTTATGCATAATGGTGTAGTTATATGTGGGCATGTGCACACCTGAATGGCTAGCACCAGTCTGTTGCTGAGCTCTAGGGCAGCAGAGGCCGTCGATGTGCCGAATGATGCTGCCCCCCTCTGGAGCCCTCGAATAATGCGCCCATCCTTCCGGTACTGCTCAATAGGCATCCAGAACAAATCACGCACACCATGGACTACAGAGTAAACAGCAAAGAGAAAAGTCTTGTTGCAAGTGTTCTGAATATTTAAAATGCATTTTAATTAATGCTTAATTATTTGAATCCACAACACAGATGCAAATAACACAGCACTACACATGCACACATGTACTCACAGAGCTGTACAACAGAATGCATGGGCCCTACACCTCCCAGAATCCCCGGCAGCTGGTTCTTCCTGATGTCAGTAAGCCACTCGTTCACTGCGTACTGAATCACTTTATCAACACCCAGCAGCCTGAGACAAGACAGAGATAATTTCAAGGCTGGGAAACAAAGTCATGTGACTGTTTCCAGGCTGTGTGAATCAGTTCTGAGTATGGATGAAATGGTTACTGGTTTAACGGTAAACCACAGAAAAATACCACAGTATATATATAGTCATTAGTATTACTATTAGTATACTAATAGTATTATTATTAGTTTTTGTTTTACATTTTACCGTTTTATTAAACTGTATCGTTTCTGTGGGTTTGAAAAAAAATAATAATGGTAAATACTATCTGGAATCAACCAAAATTAGCAACAGTCTGATGCAGGTGCATCATGCAACATAGATTTTGTTAATTTATTTGCAAAAGCATGCAAACTAATTCTGAATAGAATAACAAGACATTTATATTCATTCGTATCTACAGATATATTTATCACAGGGCTTTGATAAACAACATCCATTACGAAGTTTATTCCAAAACTGTAAACATTTGGAAAAATATACAAATATTCACACATTTTCTTAATATTTCTTTAGACAGTTTTAGAATTTCAATTAATTTTTTTATAATTTGATGCCATCTGATTAGCTTGAAGAGGAGTATAGCCCCAATATAATTTAATAATCAAAACATGAAAGAGTAAAACTAACTGTTGTCAAAACATGTCAATGGATTAAGTGGAAGTGAAAGTTTGGACTAGCTGGAGTAAAATAAAAGAGGTAAAGAGATGCATGTGGTTACCCATGTCTACAACACAATCTCTTCAGCTTCAGCTCAGAACAGTTCAGCTGTGCCAGACCAATCAGAATGCCTGCAAACGTTCCCTGAGAAACGAGATGATGATTATTAAAACAACTGAAACTCTCAGTTTTATTTAATTGATAAGCTTTAGTTGTGTGATAGCTTATACAAAGCCAGACTATGTTCCTGTGCTTACATACAACAAGTTCAGCAACACAATTACACAGAAAAATCACACAATCAATTAAAGATGAAGCATCAGTAATTCTATGAGGTTGATCTCTAACCTGCTCAATGACCACATGCTTTCCGTGATAGTCCAGCCAAATGGGAACTTCAGAGGTGAACCGGAACTCTCTAAAGAAGGAGTGTAGGAGAAGATTCATAATGATTTAAACATTCTGTATAACGTTGTGATGCGGTTTGTGATGTCAGGTCTCTTACCTGAAGTAGATTGGTTGGTCAGAGGAGGAGGAGGAGCCAGCGGAAGAGGAACTCTGCTCACTATAGGTTGTTTCTACTGAGGCTGCGAGATCAGGGCCCAATCCAGAGGCAGGATCTGCATCGTCTGAATGCTTCTGAGGAGCGTCAGTTCTCACTAGGAAGAGAAATGAACAAAGTTTTGAGTGTTGTTTTATAATCTAGACCAGAATTCACCAGCCTGACGAACTGATGAATGATTTAATTGTCACAATTACAGCGTCAGCTTAACAAACACACACCTGTAGCCTTCGAGCCTTTAAAAGTACACCCTATTGAGTATGAGGGTGGATGCAAGCAATTAATGCATGAATGACAACATTCATTCACACTGGGTAGAATATGGATAACTGAAGTTTATCTTTGGAAAATTAATTATTTGGGAAATTAATAATTAATTATTACTTTAAGAAATTAATTATTCAATTAGAACAAGAAAATGTATAAATGTTACATGTAATGCCAAAAATCTTTTCTATTACCCGAATATAAAAAAGTAAATCATTTGCTTTTACAATGCATGTTAAAAGCAAACCAAATTGTTGATTAAAAGTGAACTAAACTCAAACTAAACTAAACTCAATTTAGGTCAGTTAGCAGTTAAGCCAACAAAGCCATTTGGGAAGCATTAATCTATGACTCACCTTCAGTGGCAAGGTCCACGGGTAGGTAAGGATTAACTCCTCCCACCATGCTGCTGAAAAAGTCCTTTAGGAAGAAAAGTGCATCCTGGGAAATAAAAAAAAACAAATAATTGTATTCCACTATTGAGCCTGATATGAAGTATCAGAATTCTGCTGAATAATGCCAGATATATAGGATATAATGTACCTGGTCTATATTGAGTCGCAGTGGTAACAGGCTCACTCTCAGACAGCATTCCGGACCGCCCAGACCCGACTCAGGCATCACCTGAAGTGCCTTCACAGTCAGCTACAACCAAAGCAACACAAAGGAAGTTATGGTTACAGAGAACTGTCAACAACACCATTCAGTGCAGAAACGAATATGAGAATATGAATATGAACACACATTCTTGTGTTCTATGCAGAAGGTATTATCATACACTGCGTTTCTCTTTCTTTACGGTTATAACAGAGCACTTTGGAAGAAAATCTCACCATGTTGGAGTGGGCTCTGCGTGGCATACTCTCACTGGTGTAAAGGTACAGGAACTTGTTGATTTGAGAGGAAGCCAGTCGGTCTCGCACCTCCAGTTCTTGTACAATAAACACCTGGCGGGAAATAGGCTGCTCACCAAGCCCTGCCCCCTCAGCATCTTGCCCTGGTACCGCAGGGGGCACCACCACTGGGTACGTCTCATGCTGGAAACTGACCTGAAGAAACAAGTAATTGTTACAGAGCCAAAGCTGGGTGAAACAAGGTTTAAAAAATTCTGTTTTGATGACCTCCACACAAACAGGACACAGCGGTCACATCACACTCTTTTTACCTTGGTTAGCTGTATCTCCATGAGCTGTGTATGCTGCCTTCCACTTCCTCCAACCCAGCGCCAAGAGTTCTGGGGCCGTGAAGGTCCAGCAGAACGAGATGGGGAACCACGTGCTCCAGGAGCAGTTACTCGAACCCTGAGAAACACAGACATGTCAAGGGCTTTGTAGCTTGTTTAAATTAACTTTTTTCATTGTTTTTAAGACTGTGACCTTTGTAAACTTACTTATGGCTGTGTGGTGCATGGGCGGAGCTTGGTTTGCCCCCAAAGTCTTTGCCACCGTACAGGTGCCAGATAACAGACACTTCCCTGAGCACCACCCTGTTCTGAGGCACTGGAAACCGGGCCGGGGCACGCAGATGGTCTGAACTACCTCGTGGCCGTGAGAAGTATCCGTCACGCACCTTTATAGGGTCCTGAGACAGCAGTGTCACCACTGGTTCACCATCTCTAGGCTGTCAGAGAGAGAGAGTATTGTTATGGGATGCATTTCATCAGACAGGGCAAAACTGAGCCATTTTGATTAAAAAAAGGGTCAAGAATGTTGTGTATAAAGGAGATAATTGAGGATACAGACTGGAATGCCCATTCCAGGAGCTTCTAGGATGCAAAAGTCATCGTTGTCAGTGGAACCTTCTGAGCCTTCCTCTGACATTATGTCTGCCTGAACTTCCATTGCCGTGGATACCAGTTCATCAAGGTCAGACTCCTCCCCTTCCAATACAGAGGGTCTGGGCTTAGGTGCTTCTCCTGGGAATAGGTAGACAGAGACGGGCGAGGCTCGTCGAATGGAGGGAGAGCCTATTTGTCCAATACAGGGAGGATAATAAATGATGTTCTTTAACACACACACATACTTATACAATTATACCTGTTCTTGCATTAACATAGTCTCACCAGAATCTTGAGCCTCTTCCTGTAGGTTTCTTTCCGTGTCAATCAAGGCATCTGTGAGATCACATTGGTTAATCTCTGCCGTTTCTGCTGGAGGGCATGGCGGAAGGGAGGCAGGACTTTCTGACAGCTGAAAGAAACAGACATTCCACAGTTGAGTGCAAACAGAACAGGCTTAGAAAATAAAATAAACTTTAACACAAATGCAGATGACAAATCTCACAGGAAGTTTCTGTCCAGCGATCTCTGTGGGGGATGTGTGCCGAGGGGGAGGGTAAAGGTCACCCTGGGAAACAAGGTACTGCAGCATGTTGACAAGAGCAGCGCACGAGTCCGCACAGGTGTGCACGTGAACAACGTTATTAGAGCATCGAAGCTCAAACAGAGGCTGAGTCTGCAAATATTACAGATGAACAAATAATTAACAACAATGAAATAAATATTTAACACAATGTTTAAGGAGCTAGTATTTAGTAGCTAGATCTTCTTATTTGTGTTTTACAGACAAGACATAAACATAAGTCAAACTGACATCTCCCAGGAAATCAGACCCGACAGATCAAATTATGAAACCTTATTATAAACTGATTTTTGTTCATTTTTAACCAAAAAAAGTTATAGATTGCAGCTTTAAATTCAAATGTCTACAACACTTTTCACAATTTTGCATCATTGCAAAGCAGCTTTACAGAAAATACATTGTAGAACTACAGTAAAGAAAGAAAAAAACAGTACATATTTCTATATTTCTTATAAGAAAAAAATTATGTAAAACAGGGAAATTATAAAATATATAGAACACATGGTATTACTGCAAATATTTCATAAGTTAATCTATGAATCGTTGTATTCATAACACTATTAAGCATCTGGCAGCCATGGTCTAATAGTCAGAGTCAGACGTGCGACCCAGTTTATTACCACTGTTAGCAAGAAGGCACCTTTTCCAGCTGCTCCTAGGGCGCTGCAGTGCTGCCAACTGCTCCAGGTGTGTGTGTGTGTCTGTGTTTATGACTTGCAGAGTGTGTATTTATGACATGCAGTGTGTGTAGTCACTCCTCATTGGTATAGTATATAAAAATGATCACATACATTAAGATATAAATATATGTGACCACATTAACATGTGGTATGTGAGAGCAATATATCAATTCTACGAATTTACTAACCAGTTTACTGGAGTCCGTTCCTTTCCATGTGGTGATGGCAAGTTCCAACAGATCAATGTCTAACACACACACATAGTCTAAGACAGACAGAGAAATGGGGCTAGATTGAGAAAAATACTTGATTATGAATCAAAATTCAGCAACACAGTTGGATTTTGAAAACTGTCCATTTGCTCTTGTAATTTGCTAATAAATGAGCACATACCTCGCCTTAAATCCACTGCATCACTTTCACATTTATCTGACAGATACAACGCAGAGTCATCCAAGATAAACCTGCAGAGAATTTCAGAGCAGTTAGGTCCAATCAACACAGCAGTCTCATAATCTCAATGGAAACATCTATGTCAGAAACCACACATCAGTACCTGAGATGAAAGGTCGCTGTGTCCACAATGATGTTACTGGATAGAGAGAAGGACTCTACAGTAAACAAAACTCGCAGAGGAAGATAGAGAGGTCTAGAAAAAAAAGACAAAGACATGAGTAGGAATGCGTGTAGAGACTTTTGAGAAACTACCATCAGGGTTATTATGTCACCTATAGTCGACTGCACAGGTGGCAAGATGAGTGTGGAGAACTGTGATGACAGCAGGTGGGGTGTATCCCAAAATATCATCATCTATAACATCAAGGAAATCAACTATCTGGATAAAAAAAACATGTGCATTAGATGATTATGACATGCCAATACAGATAATGAAGTTTTGGATTCAATGCATCTGCTGACCTGTTCATGCCAGCTGTGATTGGTCAATGCCATGTGATGTCGTAAAGTAGCACCATGGAGTCGCAATGCAACCAAAAACTCCTGAGGAGAAAACAAGATACTTCCAGGTAACCAATGCACAAAACCATTCCATAACAATAAAAGTGACTACAGGCAATCAAGGCAGTACACAAACCTTGACATTCCTTTCCAGGTCTAATGTGATTTTGATGGCAGTTGACAGCATCTGAACATCAGTTTCCTTGCCACCGACGCTGCTTACCCCCACCTCTGTTGGGTAAATGGTAGGATCCAGATGACCTGGAATAGTGAAACTGGGCATTTCCAGTCTTGAAGAAATAGGGGAATCTGGGACTTCCGCTGTAAAATACAAGATAACACAACATATTTTTCACTCTGAAGTGTTTTAGATTAATTAGTAATTGAGATGAAAACACTTACATCCCACGCAAATTTTAAACTAAAGGAATAAGCCCCAATGGTTTGGTTTATGATGGTTTATAGTGAATTTAGAAAGGCTAAGGGACGTTGTTAGGCACAGCACGGAGCAGATAGTTCCAGTCCTTAAATCACATCTGGAGTTATCAGTTAATGTTTATTCATTAATTGGTTTAAAGTTTACCTTTATGATAGAGCTCCACTCTTCTGCTCTCTATGGTCAGGAAGTTAAGATTGGGATTGTTCTGATGTTGTGTCACACTAAAAATCTTCCCTCCTTCCAAGTCCAAAATAAGTTCTCCATGACATTGTTCTACTTTACGCCCCGCTTCATTCTACAAGAGATGAAGAGAATGTTTAATATTTCCCTTAAAACATTTGCTGTCTTTCTAACATCATATTTAAGGAAGTGACATTTTTAAAACAGTAAAACAGGTGTAGGTTTTACTTTATATTTGCATTCTTTTGTTTACA